>JAUMHA010399071.1:0-11355 GCA_032359765.1 Saxidomus gigantea | reverse complement strand
ATAATTACTTTTCCTGATTCAGTCTGTAAGAAGAATTGTAGAAGTAAATAATTTGAAAAGAAAATTTTGAAACTGACTTAAAGGCTTTTAAAGAGAATAGCCAACAACAATAATTACTTTTTCTGATCCAGTCTGTAAGAATAATTGTAGTAGTAAATAATTTGAAAAGAAAACTTTGAAATAGAATTACAGGCTTTTAAAGAGAATAGCCAGAGTTTAATTGTGATATTTGTATCAAAATTTGGGAATACATGCATGGTACATAAAATAAAGAGTATTAGTATATTTAACAAAATGCTAATTCATTGATATTTAGAATCTCTTCAAGGCCAAGTATTATCTTTTCTATCGTCTTTGTTATCATTTGCTCAACCTGATCTGCCTTCAGTATCTTTTGAACGTCATCCTTTAACATACCTAGATCTTCTGTGATCCCATCAAGTTGGGACTGTATCATAGACATATCTACTACACTATCATTACTAACATCTGAGCGAGTTCTTTTTGTTTTACTTGGTGGTTTGTCTGCTTTAGTTTTAACTTTGGTTTTGTTTTGTTGTGAATTTTGTTGCCCTTGACCTCTACCAGCCATGATCAATTTATAGTTAATTTATTTAAATGACTGAAGTAAGGCTTGATATTCAAAATTACTATGTACCAATAGGCTATGAAATATCTTTTTGTGAACAATGTACTACAGTTACTTGTGGTCCCAGCAGTTAATCCTATTATACTGTAGTCACTAATCCAAGTCTATTGAATTATCCTTTCAAATTATCTCTATACAGGTGAATTGCACATCCCCATTTTTTACAAGAGACTACTAAACAAGTTAAAATAACTGAAGTAAGTAACAAGGTGAACTGAAACACTAATAATTACTTTTTCTGATCCAGTCTGTAAGAAGAATTGTAGTAGTAAATAATTTGAAAAGAAAATTTGGAAATAGAATTACAGGCTTTTAAAGAGATAAGCCAGAGTTCAATGTGATCTTTGCACCAAAGTTTGGGTGTTCTTGCATGGTACATAAAATAAAGATTATTAGTGTATTTAACAAAATGCTAATTCATTGATATTTAGAATCTTGATCCAATTTAGCTGAATGGTGGAAAACATAAGTCCTATGAGAGATGTTTAGTTGCCAACCTCAAAACTATTTTTTTTTCTCTATTGGCAATGCTGAGAGAGCATAGTCATCACAGTCCCTCTAGTGTCTTCTTGTCAAAAGTCATCAAATAAGGTTAACTAGATGAAGGACTTTTATCATTCAAATAGTGGTACTTGAAAGTATTCATCCCCAATTTTTTCCAAGAGACTACTAAACAAGTTAAAAATAACTGAAGTAAATAACAAGGTGAACTGAAACAACAATAATACTTTTCCTGATCCACTCTGTAAGAAGAATTGTAGAAGTAAATAATTTGAAAAGAAAAATTTAAACTGACTTAAAAGCTTTTAAAGAGAATAGCCAGAGTTTAATTGTGATACCAAAGTTTGGGAATACATGCATGCATATGCATGGTACATAAAATAAAGATTATTAGTATATTTAACAAAATGCTAATTCATTGATATTTAGAATCTTGATCAAATTTAGCTGAATGGATGAAAACATAAGTCCTATGAGATGTTTAGTTGCCAACCTCAAAACTATTTTTTTCTCTCTATTGGCAATGCTGAGAGGGCATAGTCATTCTGTACTTCTGTTGTCTATATCATTATTTCTGGCATTTAATTGATCAATCTTTTTATCTAGTTCTTTGTATGTGGATGTCAGTTTATCCGATCACTGTTTGTTTTCAAAGGAGAGTGATTCTACTTTTTCATTCAACTTTTTTGTTTGTTCTTTGATATTTCTTTGCATTTCTTTCATCATTTTCTCTTTAAGGCCATGTATTATCTTTTCTATCGTCTTTGTTATCATTTGCTCAACCTCATCTGCCTTCAGCATCTTTTGAACTCCATCCTTTAACATACCTAGATCTTCTGTGATCTCATCAAGTTGGGACTGTATCATAGACATATCTACTACACTATCATTACTAACATCTGAATGAGTTCTTATAGTTTTACTTGGTGGTTCGTCTTTTGTTTTGACTTTGGTTTTGTTTTGTTGTGAATTTTGTTGCCCTTGACCTCTACCAGCCATGATCAATTTATAGTTAATTTGTTTAAATGACTGAAGTAAAGCTGGATATTCAAAATTA
Organism: Saxidomus gigantea; assembly: GCA_032359765.1. Classification (NCBI taxonomy): domain Eukaryota; kingdom Metazoa; phylum Mollusca; class Bivalvia; order Venerida; family Veneridae; genus Saxidomus; species Saxidomus gigantea. Next base: position 9,148 of record JAUMHA010399071.1, on the reverse strand, counting down.
CTATGTACCAATAGGCTATGAACTATCTTTTTGTGAACACTGAACTATATACAGTAACTTGTGGTCCCAGCAGTTAATCCTATTATACTGAAGTCACTAATCCAAGTCTATTGAATTATCCTTTCAAATTATCTCTATACAGGTGAATTGTATATTACATCCCCATTTTTTACAAGAGACTACTAAACAAGTTAAAATAACTGAAGTAAATAACAAGGTGAACTGAAACACTAATAATTACTTTTTCTGATCCAGTCTGTAATAATAATTGTAGTAGTAAATAATTTGAAAAGAAAATTTGGAAATAGAATTAAAGGCTTTTAAAGAGATAAACCAGAGTTTAAATGTGATATTTGCTCCAAAGTTTGGGTGTTCTTGCATGGTACATAAAATAAAGATTATTAGTGTATTTAACAAAATGCTAATTCATTGATATTTAGAATCTTGATCCAATTTAGCTGAATGGTGGAAAACATAAGTCCTATGAGAGATGTTTAGTTGCCAACCTCAAAACTATTTTTTTTTCTCTATTGGCAATGCTGAGAGGGCATAGTAATAACAGTCCCTCTAGTGTCTTCTTGTTAAAAGTCATCAAATAAGGTAAACAAGATGAAGGTATTTTATCATTCAAATAGTGGTATTAAACTGTTTCTCCCTTAATTCACTTGGAAAACACTGACATACTGAAGTATATGAATGTTCCAAGGATAAATGATAAGACTGAAAAGTGAAGGAGCGTGTGACTGTTCAGATATAAAAGCAGATTTTAAGACATTATTTGTATTACTTGTTATTCAAGAGAAAAACCAGAAGTCAGACAGTGTAATAGTGACAGAAATAATTAAATTTCATTTTGAGAGCACTTTTCAAATTGCATTATCACTTCTAGAAGAATTTACACTAATTAAATGTACATATAAAACATTTCCTGGAAGGAAATAATGACTTCCCTAAAGAATCTATGACAGGGTGCTGTTACACTAGTGCTCAAATACCGAAACCCACAAAACCCTTTACTGTTTTGCATTTAAAAAATTGTCTCAAAACATGATAATGGTATTTACCTGTAATTTATGTTTGGCATGGAATATGAAGTCCCTATCTGTGGTGAGTTCATCTTTAGAGTGATCAGGAGCAAAGAGCAAGTAGTTGAGACGGTTCAGGGCTCGACACAGGACACTCAGACAGGTAGATTTTCCCGAGCCCGAGGGACCTGTGCATATCACAGATTCTTTCTGCTGAATGGTAGCATATAACTGTAGAATCTGTCAAAGGAGAAAAGAACACAAAGTCAAAAACAGCAACTATCAAAGATGTAGTTAAGTAGCATGTAGTAGTTATGGATCTAGTGGTCAAACAAAATACAAAACACCATCAATGTCTCAAAGTAAATACACTTGAACCTGTCTTTGGCATAGCAGCAAGTCAAGGGAGAGAACTAAAGTGGCCACTAAAAGCAGATTGCTGTTTATTGCCGGCTTAGTTTGGTAGCTTGGGACACAATAATGTTGGCTATCTTTGACTCGTGGCTGATTTATCCTGGTGACTGCTAACAGAGGTTTCACTGTAGTAACGAAAATAATACAATCTGATAACAATGTTGACGTACCTTGTCCATGATTTCTTGTGTTTCTTTCACATTATCTTCATTCAGCTGATCCTGTACAGCATTCACCAGTTTCACATCAGCATACTGTGCAGACATCGACTTCGGCTTTGTACTGAGTGGGAAAACATCACGCAGGATTTCCAGGAATGTGCTCACGTCATCCACCGTTTCCAGTCCTGGTTGCAGGACATCAATTATACCCTGTACAATACTTTGCTCTTCTAAAGCATGAGTATCCATGGCAACAAGTGGGGGCGTGTCTATTTTTGTGTCCGACTGCTTCTTAGCATCCTCTACATTAGTTAACAAAATTTAATGGCAATAAGGAACCGGAAACCAAACATGAATCTAATTAATCAATGGTGATTTAACTTAAACATAACACACACATACAATTAAAATCCATAAGTACATCAACTATTGTGTTATATACTGCTTGCACCATTTCTAATAAAAATTTTCAGCTGTGCACCACTTTCTATTCTTGTTGCACTAAGCGTAGACCTAAACTGCTATTTTTTCAATTTCCTGTTACGTTGTTTAGACTTCTACTACGGCTAAACTTCCTATACTGTTGATTTCAATGTGAAACAATGATTCATTAGAAAGTTTTACATAAGGCTAGATTTTGGAAGTGTATGCAGTAAGTAAGTTATTAGGGTTCTGGTTAAGTGGAAATCACTACGGCGCCTAAACCACAATTACTTATTTGCAACCAGGTTAAGAACAGGTTGTTATAAAAAATTCTACTTCAAATTTAACCAAATAAATCTAAAGACATTTATTTCAACAAGAAATGAAACCATTGATCCGATGTGAGCAATGGAAGATACATGTAGACATACCCATTTCTTGTCTTTCCATCTCCTGTGCCTCTGTAAGCATTCTGAGGACAACAACACAAAGCTGTAGGATCATCTTCAAATCCTTCATTCCAAAGTTATACTGACTTTTCCTTGGCAGCTGTAACATAATATATACCATTTTCTCACAGGACTGCGACTCATTGGAAAGGAGAACATCTGTTCTTCTTGCTTAACTATGAACGTGCAACATTTCTTGAATGGACTGCCACCTGTCAGTCAGCACAATATCATCTTTTTTTATACGGCTGCACATTAAGATTTTAACACAATATATAGGAGCAAAGCTGCCCAAATTGCACTGATTACAAAAGTAGATATATCAAACTATGATAGAAGGGTCACGGTGTTTGGTCTAATTCTCAGATTATGTGAGAAGTTTTTACAGGAATCCTTTTTAATATTTTTTTTGTTAAGTCAAAATGTTCTTTGAAATGCAACATTCTGTTGTATATTATTGTATAACTACTCACTTGCATCCGGACCAGTTTGATAAACAATGTCAACTTTTTGGACCATAATTCATAGTCCTGGTACCCGTGACAAAGCAGTGATACTTCAATGAAAGGTTTGAGGTCGGGAACCACCATCGCACATGGTCGCAACAATACCTGCAGTATACAGAAAATATGAATAACTTTCTAACATATCAAAGTAAATCTAAAAACTTATATTTTCCTAAAAGGTCTTGGTAGCTTCTTTCAAAGAGAAAAATATGGACGATGCTACATCTTGTATCTTGAAAATATTACTCGATTACTAACCATTGAAACTTACTTCTTTACAAAGTATAATTATGTATCAACCAAATGCTTTAAATCACTAGTAAATCTACATACAGTATCAATGTTTTCTGTTAAATAACAAATGTCCATGGAGCACAAAGGTAACTATGTGGACTGTACCCAATACCTCATACTATAGTTAACAATAATAAACTTCAATTATAAGACCACAATTAGGACTGAACAAGGTGCTTTGATTCAGAGATGATCTTACTGCTGCTGAAATCATCTGAGCATCTGTTACCAATAAACGTACGTACCACCTTACAAACTTCTTTCTCCGACATTTAAGTCTTTCTATTCATGCATTGTATATTACAGAATAAAGTACAGTCCACAGGAACAGTTGTTCACAACTCACCCTGAAAGTTTCTGGTATTGTTGCCGCATTTGGATTGCTGTTGTTCACTGTCATGAAGCAGCCATAGTTAGCATTGGCCTGGATCAGTTTACCATGGAACATCACATTTCCTAGAACCTCTGTCTTGTACACAGATTCCTTCAGCAGTTTGCTATAATCTGGTGATGCTTTCTTTCCTTTAAACCTTGCATGTTCTGTTTAAAAACAAAAATATACTAGTCAATGTGCTACAAAACAAATCACTGATATAAATTTAACAAATTGTTCAACTAGTGAGCTGTGCAAACAACACACAAAATTATAATAAAAGAGGGCCATGATGGCCCCATATTGCTTTCTGCCAGGTGAGCTAATAAAACAAGAAAAAGTTTGCAAATACACATTTTTTTGTATGTTCATAATAATGGGTCATTGTTTTTATTTTATAAAGATACCAAGAAATGCTGTGAACAAAAATGACAAAATATGAGTATCTGAAATGCTACAAAAAGAAAACAAGTATTTTAAGTTGTGGAATCATCAAAGGTGTGGCAGTCAATAAATTATTTACTAGAAATCATTTAACATTTTGGCTTTACAGTAAATGCATTTCAAAGCTACAGGTAAACCTAAAGAAACTAAATGCATGCTTAAATATCAAATAAACCACACAAAAAAGCAATGACAGAATTATCAAAATAGACCCTAGAACCACATATTGAACAGCATGTGACAAAGCTTACTGTCTTTGTTGATAACAAGGAAGACATAAAACGTTAGGAAATCATCAACACTGCATCCATATAATCTCTTAAAAGTCTATGACATCTGGTTTCTGATTGGCTAGAAGTTAGCTCAGTTTGGTTATGGACCAATCAAAAGACATATACATCAGAGTGGTCTCACAAAAATGTGTGTAATGTTAAGTCCAGGTGATGTTTTGAGAAAACATATTTTGGCCCAGCTTCTGTATCTTCAAACAACTGTGTAGAAGTGTGAACACAAACACCCATATCCACAAAACATGCTGCAATACTGCAACATTTAAATGTTAAAAATAAAAAGAATATTTCTAAGCCACAACCAGCTGTAAAAAATGTGCACAAGCTTACGAGCTTTGGGGTTTGTGTAGAACTTGAAAATTTGCTCAGAAGTGTTAGATTCTGCAATAAAACCAATAGCTTTACATACTATGGCATAGAGCTGCAAACTTTCATTTGCTAATTCAATGTTCCACACTTTGAATTCAAACCTAACTTCATAGACAAATCAAAAAAATTAATTTTGCTACAATAATCTAATATAATTAATATGGTATAGAAATGCTCATATTCAAACTTTTAGAATACATTCCATAATATCCTAGGTCTGCTGTATTTTCAATGATGCTGATTCCTTGAATTCTGCAGATGCCACAGTACTGTTTTTACTTTCAATTAGTTGCTAAGCAGTACAGGGGTGGTTAAGTAAGTTACGGACATTTTAAACACAAAAAGAAAAATTAGCTTTCAAATACACAAAACAATGCTGGCTTCAAATACACTGAAAAGTTTGATAGATTTTTTGCAGTATAAGCTTTAAGTGATTTTCAGGCTGTGATAAAAACCATATTTTCACAGAATTTTTAGACAAAAGTCGCTTTGCTTGCAGGCAATCCTGACTTTCTCCACAAAATATCTACAACTTCCACTCTTCAGATATCACCAACTTGCTTAATAATATATGGAAGAGCTGACAAGTTTATGGTCAAGGCAGGATTTCAACGCTGTACCCCTGTAAAAATGCCACAAGCATTTAACCACTGTGCCACAAAGTAAACAGACTTGAAGCCATTAAATATTTAACTGCAACCCAACCCAGTTAAGTATAAATGTATATTAATGCTTAAATTTGTTCTTTTTCTTGTTAAAAGATAACACTTTTTTGGGGCAAACTGGTTTATTAGTTTAACACATATTTCTTACCCTTTGCAGCAGCTGAAAACATTATTGGCAATGCTCTAAAACTGCTTTATACCAATGCTTTCCAGAAACATCAAATAGTCACAACAAAAAATTAGTTTTTGCAATGTATCTGTTTTAATCTTTACTCAGAGAGAAGCAGCAAGGCTTGGGTTACCCACAAACTGTTGTAAGTCCTTTATTTCATCTAAATAATAACAGTTTTGCAAACAACCCTCAAAGTGATTCTTCCTTTGTGATCAGCGTAGATCATGACAAGCGTGTATATCTGTGCAGTCTGATCATGATCTGCACTGTTTGCTATTCAATCAATTCACTAATAGTTCTATGAAATGGACAAGTCAAATTCTAGAAACTTATAAGTGTAAGGGTTAAGAGGTCAGCTTAAAAGTATGACACACCTAAGTTAAAACAGGTGCCTGCATTCTATAGATGTGTTCACCTTACGGCTGTTTTTGGACATAGTACTGTAAAGGTCTTTATGTAAGCGACTTGTTTATTTGCATGATTTTCCAATTCTTCACAAATATTGAATTTGCAATCAAAGTCAAAGTTATATATAATCATTGTTGCTATTTAAGTGAGTGTGTGTTGAATCATTAGCAAAAATCAGCAAAAATAAAAACGTAAAAAAACAAACTTTTACAGTAATACTGGCAAGGCTAGTGGCTGTTTCAAACTAAATGACTGTATAAGCAATTTCATCTCTGTTTAGTTGTTTATTTAATCTTGTTTAAAAACATATTCATTGTGGAACCAGGAACCATTGGTGTCAATAAAACCAACTTTTTAAAACTATATCTTAACATAAATTTATAATATTAATATCTAGCAATTACATTAGATTCTAGGACTCTAGCTTGTATATGTGTACTGGTATTATATAAATAAATTTTGTCATAAGTGAGTGAGAAACAACACAGTATAATTTACAAGGATCTTGTAATATGTACTGACCATAGAAGAGTGGTGGTGGTTTATTTTTGTTGTATAGCTCTGATTCCTGTATTTCTATCTCCCGTTCTATAGAATGTCTCCGCTGCTCCTTCTCGGCAATCCACGTCTCCTCAAAGTACGTCACCAGTCCTTTCTCCTGCAAACAGTCAACCTCTCTGTTATACCATACTACACACACCATAATCTTTCCACATATACAACTTTTCATTTTATATTTAGTAATTAACTTCAGAGTTTATTCTTTCAATTTACTACGAGGAACATATGACAACAGATTTTATGATTTCTTACCAATACCAACATGTACTTACTTGAAGTTGAAAACAGAATTTTTAAAATCAATGCACGTTACATTTTTTGTTAGACAAAAAGGGCTTAATAGAACCCTACTTAATCATTTTTTTTATCAAACAAAAAACTATCAATGTATCTCTGAGGCAAATCAAAATACATTAATACTCAGTGATAGCTGTCAGACAAACAAGTGCTTCAATGCATCTAAATGCATGTTTCTCATGTTCCAATAATTAAAATAAAAAAATGTCATCTATTCTACATATCTTCACCCAAAACAGTAGCAAAAAAATATCCAAAGTTGAATATTACATTAAATCCATGCGGCACAGTTTTCTGTCTTTCCAGCTGAGGAGATGAGCCTGTGTTTGGCAGTGGGTGGAGAGTGGTCAAGGAGTTCCGTCGAATTACAGCATCACCTACACCAGTCTTCTACAAAATAATAAATACCATTCCCTCTACAGACTGAATAAAACATAGTAGTTTAAACCAGCTACAAACCCAATCATCCTATCAAAAAGTACTAATAAAAAGTTTTACGAAAAATAGCATTTCAATTCAAATCTGTATTTTATATTCTTTCTCTTGTTATTGTTATTACCATAAGCATATTCATCAACTGTTACAATAGCATCATTATCAACATCTTAATCATTGTCATTAAACATGGAATCAGAATTCATGCTTTGCTGTCCTCATCATCATTATCATCATCATGAATGCCATCATCATACCACATCTTTATGTTGTTTTAAAATTGCTCCCTTCATCATCATCATCATCATCATCATTTTTCATCAGATACATCTTTAATGTTATTTTTATCATTTTATTCAGCTTACTAAACTCAAGCAAGACTTCCATGATGGCCTTATATCGCTCACCAGTTACCATTGCTCCAAAAGACAAAAAGTAGGTCAATGGTCAGAACAATGTTTTCCTAACATTTGACCTGGTGACCTACTTTTTGACCAATGATGACCTATATTCATACCTGACTGAGCCTTCAACAAGACATTTATTCTGAAAAAGTTTCATGAAGATCCAGTGAAAAATACAGACTCTTTTGCACACACTAGGTTTTTCTAGTATTTGATCCTGTGACATAGTTTTTGAACCAAGATTACCCATATTTGAACATGATCTAGATTTCATCAATACAATAATTCTGACAAACTTTCATGAAGATCCAATGAAAAATACAGTCTGTATTGCATACACAAGGTTTTCCTATGACTTGACCTGGTGACCTTGTTTTTTACCCAGATGATCCCTATTAAAAATCAACCTGAAGTTTATTCAGACATACATTCTTATAAAGTTTCAGGAAGATTTAATGCAAAGTGACGCTTCTATTGCATACACAAACTTTTCCTAGAAGTTGACCCCAGGACCTAGATTTTTAATTGGGATTACATATATTCGAACTCAACCTAGATTTCATCAACACGATAATTCTGACATACTTTTACCCAAATCCCAAGAAATATGTAGCCTCAATTGCATGCAAAAGGTTTTCCTATGACTTGACCTGGTGACCTTGCTTTTGATCCGAGAGTTTCATGAAGATCCAGTGAAAAATGTAGCCTCCATTGCATACAGACAGACAACAGACAGACATCAAGAGATCACAAGAGCTCATCTTGAGCATTCCATGCTCAGGCGAGCTAAAGATTCAGTCAAATCTCATCTACATGTAAGATGCAGCAGAAAACGACAACTTATAAATATATCTACAAAAGCACTGGATGAATGCATGCAATGGGAAGGAGTATACGGGTACAAACTTAAGACAGGTATAAGGAGCATTTCCATTTCCTAAGTCTACTTATATACCAAAAGCACTTTTGTTTTAGATTATAAATTCAAAACCTCATATTTACTTTGTTTTATACTACTGAAAGCTTGAAATTGCCAGGGACACTGTTTATTTCACAGGGCTAGATTACATCTGTATACAGCTTACATGTATTTTTCTTTATTTGAGGAAAGATATCTCCATATATTGCCTCTCTCTATTCGCAATTGATTTAATTTTGAATGAGTCTTGAGAGCAATTAATCTAAGTTGTAAGAACTTGTTTCACAATCGAGAATAAATGAATTAGAATTAATAAATCTAAACATAATATATAAGTATGCTTGCATCTGCCATTAATCAATTAATCATTCCCTATGAACAATCATCACAAGTACAGTCTTAATTAAAAGCTAGAAAAGCTCAGTTTAGAAATTTTATAGGAAAACAGTAAAAACTAAAATGTTTCGAATAATCTGCATAAAAGCAAAGTTATTTATTGCACCAAGGCATAACTAGCAACATCTACGTGTATATGATAC
>JAUMHA010399060.1:0-11355 GCA_032359765.1 Saxidomus gigantea | reverse complement strand
TCCTGTATATATGCACACATTCGTGTCCGGACTGTAACTTTGTCATGCATTGATTGATTTAAAAATAACTTGGCACACATGTCTAGCACATCAAGCCGATGTGTTGCATGGGTTTTAAAATTACATACCACAAATATTGAGCACATTGAGAGGACAAAGACACCTCTTTCGGGGGCATTAGTCACTTGTGAGGGACAGCTCTTGATTTTTGGAACCATACACCACTGAAAGTGTTCCAGGTCTGACAATGTTTGCATTCCTTGATCTGACACCATTGCTGCAACCAAGGCAACGGTAGCTGGGAAAACTCTACTTATATGCTTAAATGGATTGCATTTTATTTTCAAATTGTTCTACTCTTTGTATATATAATGCTTTAGATATACTTTATTTTGCAAACAATGTTGGCCCGGATGCAAGCTTTCTACTTGGGTGTTCTACCTTACTTACAAGCTGACTCAGCACACTGTGTGGTCAGCGTGCATGGTGTGCTTCCAGTGTGCCACTGTGGCAGTATACAGTATTAGTGTTTAGTGGACACAATTAGCCATTTGTTGAAATGTACTACATTGAAATCATGATTGGTTGGACCCTCTTTTAGTCCGAGGTTTTGGTCATGGGGTTCTTTATAGTGAGAGCTTGTGGATACGAAGAAAAGTTCCGTAACTTAGATAGCGTTACTCTCGCGAGCAATCGGAACTCATCGAGTAATTCTGTCATCCTTCAAGCATTCATCACCGAGGAGTTCCGATTGACTCGCGAGAACTTGACAGGTAGCGAGCTTTTCATCGCTGCTACCAATTAACAGCCACGTGTCCGGCTAGGCATCCAAGGGCCAAATCCCTTATTACTTAGTCATCTATTGACCAGGCCTATAAAGTTTTAGACTCCATGGTACGTAGAGTGGAAACACCCACACAAAAAAGTTAAAAGACGACAATAATTCAGTCAAAATACTATACAAGTTTTCGTAATTGTACTTTTGATATTGAAAAACAAGTACCCTGTAGGCCTTAACACTTATCAGTAAATTATCAGGTAACACGGTTGTGAAACGTACACGAAAGCTTCCGCTGTACGAATGTAGTCCATATGTTCTTACAGCCTCAACATCGAACATTTCTCTGTATGAATGCCAATAGTTTTACCGTCAATGTTTGTATCTTACAACTGTCTTAACTTCCCAGTAAACAACTTGTTATAACACATTAGGGAATGAAAGAGTTGTTAAGATCGGTCTGGAACGAGAAAGTAAAAAACAAATTCTGAGGGAAGCAACGTACCTTTGCTGCAAAAAATAGCCTTAACTTATGAAAAAAAAAAATTTCTATCATCTTAGGCCTATATATTAAGATCATAGCCAAATTTGCAATACTAACATGTATAACATGAATATGTGAGGGTATTCGATAGTTCTTTTTCGATAACTCTTCTTTTTGATGTGTAACATTTGAGATGACATGTATTTATCGTCTCCCTTGGCTAGTGGTGTAGTGATCCGCTTTTGGAACGGGTGGGAGAGGGGAGGGGGGAGGGTCGGAAGTGTGAATCTCAGCAAAGGTCCGAGGTTATATGGCAAATTGTTGAGACGCAAGCCTTTTAAAGAATGGATAACCATTCGCATATCTGTGCTTTTGGAAGGTAACGTGTGCAGACGGCACTTAAACAAACACTTTACCTTTTGTAATTGTTACAACTTAATTACAGACTATCGAACAATGCTTCATTTCTTTTTTATATATACCTCTGCTGCAACTACTAAAATGGTACTGACATTTAAATGGTTTGAGCTATAATAAAGTTGACAAGAAACAAACCTCTCATCTGACACCACAAAGCATATCACATTTCCCACTGCATTTTAAACACTTTTTATAATACATTTGTAGATTCTATTTCGAAAACTAATAATGTAGGTAACGCATCATCGGTTTTATATCGAAAAATTTATCCTTATTCCACGTTATTTTGTTGACTGGGATACTTTCCATAAATACTTTAATAAATTTAACATATATTTATTAGATCTGGCTCAATACCGGAAGTTGCACGCCACGAATATCAAAGTGGATGTGTTCAGTGAACCACTGTGTAAAAACATATGCTTACGTTGACATTGATTTGAGAACAAGGATATACACATTTTTCTTTAACTTTATACCTTTGCAAGCAAGTTTAATTGATCCACAGGTTGAGTAAGGTAAGATATTTTAATGTTGATGATCAATTTCAATAGTGATTCAGTTTATGCATTGAGTGTTGCATCATCGTTGTTTTCTTTTCAGAAGGATCTGTCATGCCTATAAGCAAGGAATTATACGCTAAAACAGATGATGGCGAAGAAATTTCAATGTAAGATATTTGATTTTCATTCATGATGAGCCCTAACAGATAATTAATTTTAAATTTATAGCTAGATTATCGTGTACATGTACATCACCTTTGCACCGCCAACGACCTTTAGTAAAATCGATACAAAATCACAGTGTACAACTGTAACCACTCTTGAATGTAAACAGTCGCGCTTTACTGCCACCGTGTATAATGGTTTTCCATTGCTGGAGTACGATCATCACCCGCCATAATATAATGGTTTTGTAAACTAAACTTTTAATGGTTATGAAGGGTTTTGTAAACTTAACTTTAAATGATTATGAAGGGACATTTTTAGGACTTTCTCCTGTACGTACACGTAGAAAGGACACAAATCATGTCCTTACTCAAGAAAATAAGACCAATGTTGACATTGCAAAGATCTCTGAATGACAAAACGTGTAAACATCATTAAACTTCTCCCCAAGAGTCCTTTGTTTTCTATACAGCCTTTAAAAACACTACTAGCGCTACTCTAGACACGGTTACCTGTACTTTAATACATGTATAACTCTACAAAAGAGATATACATGTATGTTTGAAAATGCCCCTTTTTGGGGGTATGGGTAAGGAGGTGAATGGGGTTGTAACACGCAGTAACACGATTGCCAAGGTAATCTTTCGAAAAATGCTTCATAATGCAAACGTCTTTGACAACTGTATTCAGGAACTTGTCAGACAACAAATTGTTGTTTTTTTCAATTTCCAGTTCAAGGTCCCAAAAATAGTATTGAATGGGATTTTAACCCTAGGACCTGTCTGAAGAACTACAGTTTACAATTTGCTCTGAACTTCAGTGGATTTTGTAACCAACTGTGTTAATTAAACAGATATAAAATTGTACATGTGTATTGTCAATTATTCAACAGTTTTACGCTGAAAAACAAACAAGTTGAAGTGAGGATACTTGACTATGGAGGAATTATCACAAATATCTTCGTCCCTGATAAGGATGGTAAAGTTGACGATATCGTACTGGGTTTCGACGCATATAAAGGTAAACTTTAACACTTTATATGCAAATGATTTTTGACTGATTGTTTTTCAAGGTTTTCTTATTTCACTGAACGTGAACATGCATTTCAAAATGCTAAAACTACTCGCACAAAATTGTGTTAATCTCTTAGACTAGTTTCTGAACAACCATAATGCCATAACCTCGAACACCGTGATATATGGCCGCATGTAAGCAAACAAGTCATAATAAGACGGTCATATCGTTCCATAGTGATACGTTAATTCGTGTGTGCTGGAAAGAACCTCAAACAAGGCTTTCAAGTATTTTTATGTAGGCTTATGTATTATGCTAATTTGATGCTTTGTAGAATGACGAACTAAACATAATGGCCATGGCAAGATTTGCATAATTTTTACCTTTTTTAAAACTTCGTTTTTACTACCATATTTATAGTGTTGAGGTGTTTCATAACTTTGTAGCGTCTAGTACGGTCCCATCTCTCCATGGCCAAATATTTATGCCATCAAGTTGTCGTCTGTTTTCGAGTACGATCTAAGTGTTTTTAGAGTGTAAAATAATCTCTTTCAGGGGATTATGTGTGGCGGTTTGTCTGCAGCATCGGCACGGCCATAAATATGCAAAACGAAATTTAAAGAAAAAAACATGTAACTTTCGATTTGAAAGAATGAAAAAACGAGTCTTGTTAGCGACTCGCGTTCCACATTAATACCATCCATGCATGTTACGTATTAGGGCACGTTTCGTCTCGCAGATCGAGTTTTAATTCCTCCGTGGTTGGGTGGTTAGGGTCGCTGACTTCGCTGAAATCATTGTAATCTCTCATAGAATGAAGGCTATTGGTTCGAGCACTGCTGCCGATAATGACTCTTCATGTGAGAAAGTTGACAGTTTCTTAAAGAAAATTGGAGTCTCGTACTGAGTATTCCTCGAAATGATTTTTGGGTAAATCTTTCGCCTGTTAAAATGACCAAAACACGGTTTGAATGGGCGTTTTTTATAACTACATGTAGTTAAGATTATTTGTACATAGGTGTGAGTGTGTAATAGATGACGTATTGGTGCAACCATGCAAGTGTATATGAGCCTTTTAGCACAACAAAAATGTTGCCCGAATTTGAAAGTCTTGATAAAATGAGACAATAGAAATTTCTATTGCAGACGGATACGACAAAAATCCACCATATCTTGGTGCGTTGATTGGTCGCTATGCCAACCGTATTGCCGAAGGTAAATTCACACTTGATGGGGTGACCTACAACCTCACCATCAACAACGGCCCAAATGCACTGCACGGGGGTACAAGAGGTTTTGATAAGGTAAAGGCAATTGCAACGGAGAATTTCTAAAATACTTTCTGTCACTTGCTAGTCCACTCTCATAATAAGAAACTACTTAAGTGCTGTTTTGGGGCATTGACAGCGTAAACAGAATCGAATTTGAGTTTGCAACCTTCGGGTTGGGTAGCTATGTCGTGTATAGAGTCTAATTGTTTGTAAACATTTAGCACTTTTCCTCTCAAGAATGTGTACATGTACACAAGATGTACCATTCTCATTTTAGATGTATAATGCATGTTAAATACGAGCTACAAATGGACTTGTTTGCGAAATAACTATATATAGACATACATGTACTATACATAGTACTTTTCCAAATGACTGTTATTTCACAATCTCTTTAAATGGTAGTGTTTATTTAGTATGCTCAAAAGCTGAATTACTCTTAATATATATGTTAACAGCGCATATGGAGGTCTGATATAAAAGATAACAAACTAGTCCTGGAGTACACGAGTGCCGACGGCGAAGAACACTACCCGGGACAGGTCGACGTCAGTGTCAGTTACCAACTGACAGAACAAAATGAACTCGTTATAGACTATAAAGCTAAAACAAACAAGAAAACTGTTATAAATTTGACAAACCATGCTTACTTCAACCTTGCAGGACACGTGAGTAGCCCTTTTTTCACTGTTTGAAAAATATTAAACATCCGATTTAATGAATTGCACAAGCTACATTTCGATGAGAAAAACATTGTTACCTTTTCCTGGGTCATAATATAACGTTATGACCAAGCCTTTTCAAACAAATGTTATCAACAAAAAAGTATTTATATCATCAAATTAATTGGCACAGGAAACAGCCGATGTGACACGTGGTTAACAAAACTGAATAAATTTGCCAACATTTAAAGGCTGTTATTTGTACTAGGTTCTAGGTTTGCATTTTTTTGTAGGCTGCAGGTAGCCTTGCAGGTCATGTCGTGCGGCTGGCAGCTGACAAATACACACCCGTTGATGGTGACTCCATTCCAACAGGTACTATGTGCATGTATTTATTACCAAATTCTCTGTAAATAAAGTTTAGTAAGGCCGAATTTTTCAACGTTTAATCAGCCCCCCCCCCCCCCGTCACCATTTAGATGAGAGAAAAGGTCTAATATACTTTTTGTTCCTTAAACGGATAAAGATGGTTGATTCTTCTCATTTAAATGTTTGGACAGGTGTGTAGGACCCCCAAATGTGAAAATGGTTATAAACGTGAAATACTTTTTAACCCATAAATTATGTTAAACTTTTCGACAAATGTGAAACCCTAACCCTTACTCAAATGTGAAATAATTTTACTCTACGTTAAACTTTACAACCGTTTTTCATATGTGCTGAAAGTTAACACCTATGGGGTAAAATAGTTCACAGCCTGACCATTTTCATCTCTGTGACATTTTCACATTTGTGACCATTTTCACAGTAGGGTGTGTTGCACGCGTGTTTTAGTATAAATCATTTTACTACTTTTCCGTCTTTTTGTGTTGCACTAACTCAGAATGTTGCATGTAGTTCACGTGCGTATAGAGCCGCAATAACATGTATCGTATGTTATACCAAATATGTGCTCTGATTTGCTTCAGGGGCAATTGATACCGTTCAAGGAACAATGTTTGACCTCACTGTTGACACAGACCTTGTTGGCAGGTTGAATCAAGTGCAAGGAGGTATTGGGTTCGATCATAACTTTGTGCTAGAGAAGCCTGGCTGGGATAAACACGCAGCAAGGTAACATTTTACATATACGAATTGTTGACAACGGGACTCTCGAGTTCATTCGTGGCTAGGGTGGCTCGGAATTTCGAGAACGACTATTGAAACCAATAACACGAATGACAACTGTTACACAATGATTTATAGAAGAAATAAGAAGACAAATTTAAACGATGCAATCATAAATAGGAGGATGCAGAATACGATCGATGAAGTCCATGCTGTTTAACCCAACATTGCATGCATTAAATACAAAAATGTATATATTATGCAAACTTGCTAAATGTTCAGTTATATTTCAGACTGGTTCATTCTCCAAGCGGACGGCAGTTGGACATGTACACAACTGAACCGGGTGTACAGTTCTATACGGCGTATTATTTAAATGAGACCAACGCTAAAGGCGGGGCCACGTACGGCAAGTGGGGCGCATTCTGTCTGGAGGCTCAGCACTATCCGGATAGTCCAAACCAGGTTGGCTGAGTTTCTTTCTAAGTCTTCTTCTATAAATTGGAAGACGAAATAAAATGTTACAGTCATGCTGAAACACAAGCTGATAGCTCTGCATAGTTGTTACATTGTGTACGAGTTCGTGTAACTGCATATGGCGCGTTTGTATCGGTCTCTAAATGTGTATTAACGTAATACAATGTATAAAGATCTCGAGCTTAAGGGTCAAGGTCACAATTCATTTTAGTATTGTTTGAGTACTTTGTGTCCGGACTGTGCAGACTTAGTAACTTTCGATGATACATTGTATTTTGGAATTAAACAGGGCCATAGCTTTGATGTCAATGTCATACTCTTTGAGCAACGTCGTACATTGTGTCTGATCCTTTACTTAAATTAGTTTGTCATCTAAAAAAATGTGTAAACATGTTTCCAGTGACCAGTATGTTTCGGATGAACACCTTATTCCCTTTCAGTAGGGTCAAGGTCATAAGCTTCGCAGTTTACTGAAATTATTTCGTACTTGTAAATTGATTTTCGTCTTTATTTTCAGCCTTCGTTTCCAACGACAGTGCTGAGTCCAGGTGAAGTATACAGACAGACAACCAAATACGCGTTCAGTATTGCAGAAAATTAGCATCAGCAAAACAACTAAATATACAACATGTACATTGTAGTTTTATATCATAAATCATGCATTTAAGGTCTAAATGTTTTCATATTTTTGATGCAAATGGCGTGTCATATCATACATTTTATGTTTATATACATGTAGCCTTATCCGTGTTCAAATATGTCTTAACATGAAGTTTTATATCTCAAGTCGTATGTATGTGTATGTTTCAGCTTGTGTTTATGAGTAAATTTACATGTACAGAGTATTTTCGTTTCCAAAAAAAGCTTTCACTACAGCATTCATGCCGGACGAATGCAATTCCATACCAGTCATGTGTCATTTTACCTTAAATTTGTTGCTCAGTTCTCTAGATTCCTGAACTATGCAAGTATTTTAGTATGTAAAACCAATAGATTTGTGTAATACTAAAATAAAAAACTTTATACTAAATTATTTGTTGTTGCAATATGTATCTATGAATCTTTCCAACATTTACATGGAAACTATCATGCAGCGAAGCGATTTCAGCCCTTTGATCAAATATTCGTGCGCAATAAAAACATTCGCCTTGGCAATGTGGCTTACATAATACATGTACATAGATTCGGATATTTCGTTTTTATCGTCAATGATACACTATCAGTAAAGATAGATATAATGTTTAAACACATTGTTTTCTTCTGTAAACAATACAAGAGAATGCGATACAATAGTTTATTGCACAAAACATATACACAATGCCTATAGAATATACACACCGTGAAAAATACTAGGGAGCAGTAAACATTAAAAGTAATTTAGGATAAGTGTCTTATGAGTACTTTAATTTCACAAGTTTTATCACTGTTGCGTCGTAAGTTAACATAAATACAGATGATAACACCTAGGGGTGTTCCTGAATGCTGATAATAATGATGATGATGATGATGATGATGATGAAGATAATATTTAATATCACGCAGTAGATGACAGTTCCAAGGCAGCTTTGAAGAAAGTTGATCGAAATTGTTGATGATAGGAGGTTCTCTTTTTAACACATTTTTAACAAGAGCACTGGCACTCTGGTCTGACCCCACAGTCTGAACATCGGCACAGGTCCTGGCTTCGTCTCGAACCCATACGGTACGATAGAGAGACGCCATTCCGATCCCATCTGACTTGAACCCAGTACGGGTCCCCTCTGTTAATGTTGTAGGTGATGAACGAGGAACCAGCAGGGCTTATCACAGTACCAGGACCGCCATTATTCTACAAAATAGAAATTGTGTAATTTGGTTCAAATCTTTACCCATTGCGTTGCGAAAGCAACGGAGTGATGTTGCATCATCACTGGATGGTAATACCAATACAAATAAATTATTTCAACTACAAATGTACTGTATATGTTTTATTTCTGTGACGTCACGAAAAATATATTGGAAACGATCTGACAGCGACCAAAGTTCTTGGCCAAAATTCCGAGGACAAACAACGAGATATTTAATTGTCGCACAACAGCACACCTTGCTAGTTATATCATACCTGTTTCAACGTAATGTCTTGAAATTTGAAGTTCGCTTTTAGAATGTTTACATCTAGTTACTTTATGACGTAATGGTGTAGCTCGGAGACAATCATAATCAGGGCAAACATAAATATCAAACAACCGCACCCTTCCTATATAATAATTCGCTGTGATCATGTACATGCAGCAATCTAAATTTTAATACTCAGCGCCGATAATAGTTTTGCAACATACGAACAAAAGTCCACTCTACCTAAAGCATGTATCCCGAAATAAATGGTTTGAGGGGATGGGGTAGAGGTCTGGAGTATTAATATAACAATCAATCTAAAAGTAGATGCATAATACACTATACCTCATCTGTCCAAGTCCATCCTGGTCCACGTGTCACTCTGTCCCCTTCACACAACACTGGGAAATCACGATCTGTTAATACAAGGGATACAAATGCATGTAGTTTCTGGAAAGCATGTCTAACTCTTCTGTTAGCGTATATTTAATTTATTGCAATTAACAAGAGTTCCGCTTTGCTCTGCGAATAACCGCAAATTAGCATCTCGGAATTATACCCCTTTTGAAATTTGAACTTTATAAAGATTATAGATTTAATATTATACTTTCAAACAAGCAAGAAGTTTTTCAACCAAAGGTCTGCGTAATTTTGACCTTTGACTAGCTGTTCCAAAATTCAATCAGCTTACCTCAAAATCAATTGGGGTAATCTACTGGTCATGAACAGGAAGACAAGCTGGTTTTATGACTTCTCAAGAAGGAAGGCGATTTTCAACCGGTTGTACTATGACCTTTACATATGATTGGCTGACCCCCTAAGTCAGTAGAGGTTCATCAACTGACCATGAGAAATATGACTAGGAATATGAACGTTCTCAAGTTATTATGCGGAATATTTGCTTTCTGTCATGCCTTGATTTTTAAATCAACTGACCTCAAAATCGAAAAGGGTAATCTACTAACCACTAGCCGTAAATAAGCTCCTCGTGGGAAGCCAAAGAGTTCTTAGGTAATCTAGCGGAGACCGATTCTCAACCAAATATCTCTCTGACCTTGACCTTTGATTAGCTGAGTCCAAAATCAGATGGGTCCATCTCGAGATCACGAGCAATACGATTATCAAGTTTAAAGATCATTGTGCTATAGAACATCACTGAGTTGCTGAACAATGACCGTTTTTCAAAGATCCTTGTGACCTTGATTTTCGATAAGCCGACCATAAGTCTTAGTAGTCATTCCACCGTCATTCCACCGACCATGGCCAGCCGAAGCTTTCCTTACAAACAAAGGTCCAGTTGACCTCAGCATTTGATCAGCTTACCTCAAAGTCAATAAGTTAACCAAGACCTGGTCATGAAGTTAGGAGATCGTACGCGAAAGCGTTCATAAGCTATTGAACGGGAAAAAAAACGTTTCACAACAAAAGATCCCTATGACATTGACCTTTGATACGCTGAATCGAAAATCTACAGAGGTCATTGAGTGGCCTTAAGCTATAAGACAAGCAGGTTTGAAGATCTTATGCCAAATTGTTTTCAAGTCACGAGATAAACTGTTTTTCACCAAAAGGTCAATCCGAACTTGTCTTTTAATCACCTGACCTCAAAGTTATAAGGGTAATTGAGAATCTTTTCCCGGGGTTTTGTCCTAGTGATCATGATTTGAAAGTCTTGGTGAGGTCCAATAAGTAATGCTACATCTCTGTGTCTTGTGAATTCAACAACGAATATTTAATTTTTTTTCTATGGGACCCGACTATATGAAATCGAGTGAGTCAATTTTGACCCGGGGGTCATTATTTTGAAGTCTTGAAAATCCGCTTAAAATGATTCGTGCCAAATATCTAAGCTATACGTTCCGGTTTTTGAGAAGAATGTTTTTGAAGTTACTTTCCGTTGCCATGGCAGCCAGAGTTCTGAAGGAATGTAATGTTTTGAAACAGCTTGATAGAGCTAAATGCTAGGAACATTCCTGCGAAAAAACAGTTGACGTAGTGGTTTCAGAGTTGTCATTTGAAGCAAAATGTGAACGACAGACAGACGGACGAAGGGCACCCAACGATAGCACTTAATTTAAATACATGTACCAAGTTTGAAGATCGTAGACAAAAAAAATCAAATTATTGTGCGGAATATTTATTGCTGACGGACGGACAACCAGTCCATAACCATATTACGTTCCTCCGAGTGTATAAAACGAATGGCGTGATATTTAAACAAGAGGGCCAAAATGGCTCATCTTAGTACAAGTCCGATTGCCTGGTTGAAGATCACCAAATAGGTTTTCCTATATCGGGCAAGGTCAATTTTGACCCCAGGGACAAAATTTGAACAAACTTTGAAGAGGTCTACTAGGTAATATTACATGCCAAATATCTA
>JAUMHA010399049.1:0-11355 GCA_032359765.1 Saxidomus gigantea | reverse complement strand
GCAACCAAAAATTGCTTTTATAAAACTATCACCAAAAATACACTATGTGCAGTAAGATGCGCATAATGTCACTTTAACTATTCATACATCGGTATGCATGTAGTGTAGCTTTAACATTTTCCTTATGATTAAATGTATAAATGTTATACCGGCGCTGTCATGTGTTGCAAACCGGATTCAGGCATAGGTTTTGCATAACTACTGATGTTTACAACACTGAATATCAAGATAAACAAATTACCCAGCTAAAGATATTTATAGCAAACGTTGATACAAGGTAAAATCATTCTCGTCACGCTGACATTGACAAGAATCTGCACATTTACATCTCTGTCATTCGTCCTTAGCAACTGCATCATAACACTTCCAATATCTTTATTTTCATCTATGCTTATTTGGTTTAAAAGTTATATTGAATTAAAGTGGAATTATGCTCATTGTTTTCAAGTAAAAATCCAGCTGAAATAGGTGTGTATAAAAAAGGGTAGAGGAAATAATAGCTTTTAACCCAATACACCAAACTATTCCAACTACCAGTACCAAGTAATAACTTTCCAAATATAACTTTTCCTATTTTGACTGGGTCAGTCTTTAAAACAAAAACTGCATGCAGGAGTTGCTTCCCTTCCACTGCCGTAATCTCTACCAACAACAACACAAGGGAGATCACTGCGAAGATAGGAACTATTATTTTATTAGTCAGATTTGTTTTTTTCTAAAGCACCAACTTCAAATACTAATGCGGCATTATCATTAATTTAACACAATTTAAATGCACAACAACCGAAAATTGCTTTTATTAAACTGTCACCAAACTACACTATGTGCAGTAAGATGCGCATGTCACTTTAATTATGTTTTGCGTATTATGAGATGTACTTTTAAGTTTTCACTGAAAGTGATCCATGCCCTCTGTCAATGCACTCTTGAATCAGATATCAGCGATGTATTTACCATTTTAGGGAAGGGTTCAGACCCGGACAAATTGGGGGAAATTGCATTGACCTCTCTAATTTATATAACTTGAAAATTTAGTTTCAATTATTTGTATAATAATTTCTCTTTATTTTACTATACTCGTACTTAATCCCATATGTGGCAAGGATTCTGCATCTTTCTGATGCAGATCATATCTTACTGCTGAGGTTCAAAATTGAGGAAAAAAGCTGTTGAACATTAATAAAAAAATGTAACACCCAGACGAGGCAAATGTTAACCCTAGAGGCATGATTTGAACAAACTTGGTAAATAAAATGCCTCTCTAGACATTGCTTTATGCACAAATGGACCAACTGGGCGTTGCAAACTTTTCAGCTTATTTGATTGATTGTCTCTTAGACCATGTGTTTAACAGATTTTAAACTATGTTTAAGAATTTGAACCACATTTTAAAAAATATTGTGTACACGGCACCGGACATTATGGGTTTAAGAGGTGTTAAACTGTAAGTTTATTAGTTTAACCTACAGTTTAAAGAATAAATGTGCATTTCGCTTGCCATATAAAAACCCTGGTATAATTAGTTATCCGAAGGATTGCACTAATAAATGGCTTCATACTTTCAAAGGGTCACTGAAACAGGTCAGTCACTGAAACAGGTCCTCCTACAATACATTTATTTTATACGTACCATGGTCATCTTTAAATTGAGTAAAAATCGCGTTGCGAGGATTTGAAAGAACAGCAACGTTTTGCAAATGACATGAGGTTTCATTACTTAAGATAAACAAAAATTACTTACCACCTGATACACTGAAGTGACTATAACGCCAGAACTTGCATATACCAATCCATGTACATTGAACTTGACATCGTAATACGAGTTTAAGAATACGCCGATAACAATCGGAATCTGAAAACACAATACATAAACATAATGCGCTGATATCAATCGGAATCTGAAAACGCAATACATAAACAAAATATGCCATTATCAATCGGAATCTGAAAAGTTTTTTAACGCAGTACATAAACATAATGCGTCGATAACAATTGGAATCTGAAAAAAGCAATACATAAACATAATGCGCCGATATCAAACGGAATCAGAAAACGCAATACATAAACATAATGCGCCGATAACAATCGGAATCTGAAAACCCAATACATAAACATAATGCGCCGATATCAATCGGAATCAGAAAAGTTTTTTAACGCAATACATAAACATAATGCGCCGATATCAATCGGAATCAGAAAACGCAATCATAAACATAATGCGCCGATATCAATCGGAATCTAAAAACGCAATACATAAACATGATGCGCCGATAACATCGGAATCTGAAAACGCAATACATAAACATAATGCGCCGATAACAATCGGAATCAGAAAAAGCAATACATAAACATAATGCGCCGATAGCAATCGGAATCAGAAAATGTTATACATAAACATAATGCGCCGATATCAATCGGAATCAGAAAAAGCAATACATTAACATAATGCGCCGATATCAATCGGAATCAGAAAACGCAATACATAAACATAATGCGCCGATATTAATCGGAATCTGAAAACGCAATACATAATCATAATGCACCGATATCAATCGGAATCTGAAAAGTTTTTTAACGCAATACATAAACATAATACGCCGATAACAATCGAAATCTGAAAACGCAATACATAAACATAATAACAAGGTTCAAACATTTCATCAATTCAGACAATTGTTTTTTTTTTCCCGCTGCATTCTGTAACAATGATCATTTGAACAGAAGTACTTTTACTTCGTTAGTAAATAAATTCAAAAAATAAAGCTTCCCCAAAACTAGTGTAAATACCAACAACTTAAATATATTCTAAATAACTGTATAAATTCAAGACATTTCATGTTTTTACTGGTTATCGGGGTTGCCCAGATAGTTACTACATGTAAGAAAAGATAGAGGTGTATGTCTGAAATATGTACAGAAGTACATGTCTGTGTAATATGACATCAAACGTTGATTAGATGCCTTCTATGGAACGCCATAGCTGTCTTATGTTGTCATATGTCTTTTTCTCTTGTCCAAACCGTGTCTGATTATGTCAAATTGTTGCGTGATTGTGTCAGAAAGACGTGTCATCATGTCCACTAATCATTTGATCTTGACTATTCATTGTGTGATCATGTCAAATATCCGTGTTGATTTGTAAATGTATGGTCTTGACTGGTCCACTACGCATCTTATTATGTCAAACAAACGTGTCATTATGTTAAAAGAGCGTGTTATCATGTCCACTTATCACGCGATCTTGTCTCTACAATGTGTGATTATGTCAAATGGCCGTGTTGATTTGACAGTGTGTGGTGTTGACTTGTCAATTATGCGTCTTATTATGCCAAACAAATGTGTGATGTTAAAAGGGCGGGTTATCATGTCCACTTATCATGATATCTTGTCTATACAATGTGTGATTTTGTCAAATGGCTGTGTTGATTTGTTAATCTGTGGTGTTGACTTATCCACTATGCGTCTTATTATGTCAAACAAACGTGCCATTATGTTAAAAGAGCGTGTTATCATGTCCACTTATCATGTGATCTTGTCTATAAAGCATGTGATTATGTCAAAAAGCCGTGTTGATTTGTCAATGTGTGGTGTTGGCCACAAGTCAACACCACAGATTAACAAATCAACACGGCCATTTGACATAAGCACACGCTGTATAAACAAGATAACATGGTTAGTTGACATGATAACACACCCTTTTAACATAATGACACGTTTGTTTAACATAATAAGACGCATAGTGGACAAGTCAACACCACAGATTAACAAATCAACACGGCCATTTGACATAATCACACGCTGTTTAGAAAATATCACATGGTTAGTGGCCATGATAACACGCAATTTTAACATAATGACACGTTTGTTTGACATCATAAGACGCATAGTGGACAAGTCAACACCACAGTAGTATAGAGTGAGGGAAAATAGGCTGATTGTGTAGGATATTATTTTGTGCAAACGTCGGAGAATACCGATAGTAGCCGAAGTCGAACGAAGTTGAAACGGTCAAGCGAGTATCGGTTTAAAGCAAGAAAGCGTTAACCGTTACAGCGAAAGTTTAATCGCTTCGGTTAATCGTACGTAAATATTTTGTTGTAAATTCGGAGATACGACATTGTCGCCATAAGAAGCCAGTTCAAGTTGATAGGAGTTGAATCGCGTTGTAAACTAAACTGAATGTTTCATATTTTATGCTGACGTTACTCTGTTCAGTTGAAATTGTTTGGGTTTTTTTTTTTTAAGCAAAGTCTCAGAGGAAATTTTAAAAAGTTTTCTATACAAATACAACGATGGCAGCTAAACGTCAAAACGAATGCACGGATACATTTACTGCTAAAATATTAAAACTATCGGAAGAAACTTGTATTCTAGAGGATATAATTTTGGACAAATCTAAGTTATCTCACGACATTCAGTGTTCTCTCCAATATGACTTCATTTTAAAAACGTTTGTGATAGGAATGGAGAAAGAACGAAAGGACGGAAATAGATGGATTGGTTTCGGGGAGGAAGAAACTGGACACATAATTAAACTTTCGCCGGTGATGGAAATCTTGACCCGCAGGTATACAGCAAAGCGATCAGTTAAGCAGATTGACATACCATTTGAAACATGCAGAGCGGAAATCGGTGAATTGGTTACCGTCATGAGTTTGAAAGAAAATACTTTTAAGAGAGGCCAGTTTGATATAGACATTAGGAAATGCGTGAAAAAGGAAGATGGGTCATACATACACACGTCGGAAGGCGTTCGATTCAGTCATACGGTGATACAAGATCTTGTAGAAAAGCTTCGTTCATACCAACGTTTGATGTTAACAGTCATTGAGAAAACTAAGGAGGTGATGACAATGGCATTGGCTGTGTCGATCATTCGCGAAATCATGGAACTCGCCGACCCTCAGAAAAACTGCGACGGATGTCAAATCAACCATCCATCGCAAAAACAGCATATGGGGTTCAAAGGTTGCTTATCGGAAGACAAATACAAGTGGCCGGAACTGGTGAAGCAGTACTGGTGTGTCGTTAAAGATGACATTCAAAGCGAAGAGGTTGCGAAAATGGCAACAGGGGCGATTTCACATCTTCCGGAACTACAGGTAATTATATGTGATTATGATAATAAATAAATAAAGCAATAAACTATATACATCTTACACGTACAATTAATTGGATATCTAACGCTGTTGAGAGCAGTGCTTTTTAAATTTAAATGTTCATCATTGATAATAATTGAACTATTTTACAAAAGGTTTTCATACTGTAATATTTCTTTTTTCTTTTTTTTTCAGAAATATTTCATCCCGTCCCTAATTACGGTAGACGACATTCAGGAATGCGATGTGAAAGAAATTATCATGAAGAAAGATGAAATGGACGACCATCCGATTTTCCGCGTGTTAACAGATAAACAAGGAGAATGACAATAAAAGTGTTCTTTGTATATATGTTGTATATTTATTTTAATTAGTTCATGTAACCATAAAATATTTCTTATACGTAGCATTGATTATGTATATTTATACAATTGATACCATTGAGTTGTATAACCTTTACTTTGTTATGAAATAAAATGTATAATAATCACAAGAATGTTGCTAAATGTGTGTTTCCGGTCCTAATAATTCTGTATTCAAATCACCCTGGTTAAGTATTTAAACATAATTACATTTAGAAATGTGTCAGTAGTGATATACCGTTAAGCGTAGGACACATATTTTATGAAACAAATTGTAGGTGTATTTATTTTGCTAACGAAGGTGATTTCAATCCCGTTCACTTATTTTTATACTTGAGAAAGTAAGAACACACAAGTTTCTAAAACGCAGTTCGTCAGCATTGCGGCAGAGAGAATACTAACGACATAATTATAACACTTATGTCTCAGGAATACCTGAATTTGATTAGGATGGGAGGTCAGGATCCCGGCATTGATGCAGAACAAAGGAAAAAGAAAGTTAGCATAAACCTGGACGGTTTTCACCACGTGTCTGTTTTTAAAAACGGCGAAGGGAAGGTAGTTGTAAATATAAAGAAAGGAACACGCTCAGTTACCATTTCGAAAGATGTTATGATGGAGATATGTGATTTAAAAGAAATAATATTACAGTGCTGTCTGTTCACAGATTCTTAAATTGTACAAATGTCATATAAACACTATTTGGAGACAATATATTTCGATGTGAAACATCCGGCATCATATACAGGTCCAGAAAAAGTATACCAAATTGTTAAAAAGGAAGGAAAATATAAAATATCGAGGAGCAAAATTAAACAGTGGTTACAAGGGCAAGATGTGTACACCGTTCACCGCGATGTGAAAAGGAAATTTACAAGAAGGAGAACGGTTACTTCCGGAGTAGATGTACAATGGGGAATAGACTTAGCAAGTGTTACAAATATTTCTAAATATAACGACGCTGTTAAATATCTTTTGATCGCTGTCGATGTATTCTCTAAATATCTTCATGTTCAACCGTTAAAGAGTAAACGAGCTAAGGATGTTGTTGAAGCAATTGACCGCGTTCTCAAGCATGGTCGTACCCCAAATATCTTATACTCAGACAAAGGTGGTGAAATGAACAATAAACTGTTTACTTCTTATTTACGGAAACGGGGTATACACTATTTTACTACTCAAAATGAGGATATTAAAGTTTCAGTGGCGGAGAGGGTAATCCGTACATTTAGAAATAAAATGAACAAGTACTTTCAGAAAAACAGAACGTACAGGTTTATTGAGCATTTACAAGACCTAGTACGAAGCTACAATGCAACCTCGCACAGAAGTTTACCAAATAAAATGTCACCGTCTAAAGTTAATAAAAGCAACGAAGCGATGGTTTGGGATTACATGTACAACAAAACAAACCATCACAATAAATCAGAACAAGTACATGCTAAACCAGGATTCAAATACAACTTGGATGATTTAGTGAGATTAGCTTACAATAGGTATACGTTTCAAAAAGATTATCAACAGAAATGGACTTCGGAGTTGTTTAAGATATCTGATCGTTTTGTAAGACAGAATATTCCTATTTATAAAGTTAAAGACTTTTTGGACGAAACAATCACCGGAACTTTCTACGAAACAGAGCTCCAGAAAGTTAATAAAAATGAAGATGCTTTGTGGCTTATAGAAAAAGTAATCAGAAAACGGAAAAGAGCCGGAAAAGACGAATATTTAGTGAAGTTCGAAGGGTGGCCGGTTAAATTTAATTCTTGGGTTCAGAAGGACGCTATTGAAGACCTACAAAATTAATTCAACATGTCGTTTTATATTATTGTACAAAGTGATCAAAATTTAAATTATTACCCCGATAATAAACCTTTCCATTTTAGAATAAAATTACAACAAAATTTGAAATTAAACGGTAAATGGAAACTAGCATTAACTGAAATAACATGTCACGAAAACCTGCACGTGCCTACATCGGGTGTACAGACAGAAACATTTTATATATACTCAAATATATGCGGTGAAAGCGTCATTAACGGGATAAATGCTCCATTATTAAGACGTGTAGTTGTCAATACCAACGAGAACACGCTTTTTAACTCGTATTACTACATTCCTGTTATAAAAGCTGAAGTGAACGAAATCGAATTTATCATTAAAGATAAGAACGGTGCCATAGCTGATCATCTAAAGAAGCCTTTAACGTTAGTTATTCATTTTAAGTCTAAGTAGGTTTACGGATAGTTTGCAGTAACAATGAATTCGAAAAGGATGTACGTTCCAAATCACGAAAAGTGGGTTCAGTTTTATAAAAACGCCGGTATATCCGAACATCCGAGTAATATTAGTATTAGAAAGGGTAGCAGTAAAACACACATGGGAGGATCTATTGGAAAACTAGCAACCAATAGAATCGTGTCAATAGAAACAAAATTGATACCGCGTGATTCTGTGAACTCACATGTCAAATCCGTCAAATTGAATTTAGTTTCTCCGGCGCAACAAACTGTAGAACAAGCGGAAAGCGAACTCGATAGAAATACTGCACAGGGAAAAAAGAGGAAAATAACTTCCGTGACCTCTCAGAAGAACGGTTCAAAGCGGCAGAAAAAGCGAAAGAAGAAGTCGGGAATAAGAAAAGATGACAGCAATCAATTATGATTTTTTCACAGAAGCGCAGCCGAGTGAGCTGTCGTTATTTGATTTAATGCCGACACAGACTGCTGTGGAAAAAGTACATTATCAACAAGTTTTACCGATCAGTCAGT
The DNA here is from genome assembly GCA_032359765.1 of Saxidomus gigantea. Classification (NCBI taxonomy): domain Eukaryota; kingdom Metazoa; phylum Mollusca; class Bivalvia; order Venerida; family Veneridae; genus Saxidomus; species Saxidomus gigantea. The sequence goes on along the minus strand of JAUMHA010399049.1, from coordinate 3,123 downwards.
TATCCGACTCATCACCGATTCAGTTTACGGTCAGCGGACAGAATGGCATGGAATTTATCGATACCAAAAACAGTTTTATAAGCATAAAAGCTAGACTTGTTCACAACAACGGCACTCCTTTACAAGATACAGAATATGTAGGTCCCGTTAATTTGTTGGCACACGCTTTATTTGACCAAGTGGACGTGACGGTTCAAGGGAAATTTATAACCTCAGCCACCGGACACTACCCCTACAAGGCCATGATCCAGTCCTTACTGAAATACGGCAATGACGCTAAATCATCGCAGTTAACTAATCAAATGTTTTACAAAGACACTCCGGGATACGTAGATGATAATGACGCTAAAACGGGAAAAAATGCAGGATTTAAAACGAGAACGGCGTTTTTCGCCGACAGTAAAAAGGTGCACATGATTGCTCCTATTATGCATGACGCATTCCAACTAGATCGATATCTACTCAACCAAACCGTCTTAAATATTAAGTTCTACAGATCCAAACCTGAATTTTACCTGATGACGGATGCATTATCTCCGGACTACAAAATTCATATCGACGAGATGGTGATGAACATTTGCAAAGTGCAAGTAAACCCTGCAGTGATATTTGCTCAGAGTCAAACATTGGAGAGCACAAACGCGAAGTATCCTTACGTGAAGACTGATGTTCGAATGTCGGCTATATCTCAGGGGCAGGTGAATTTCAACATTGACAACGTCTGTCAGGGCATCAAGCCGAATAAAATAGTAATCGCTTTTGTGAATAGTCTGTCAGTAGCCGGTAGTTACCAAACATCGCCTTTTAACTTTCAAGGGTTTAACTTGTCGGAACTTATTGTTTCAGTGGATGGTATACCCTCTTTAGGTTATCCTGTTAGGCTCAATTTCGACAAAGCGTCGGGTATAGACACCGCTGAAGTTTTCCATTGGCTGATACAAACTTCCGGAAAATGGCAGGCGGATGAAGGCAATCAATTGACACAGAGTGACCTCGCTAATGGATATGCTATCTACGCTTTTGATTTGGAACCATCATTTCAAGACAGGGGCTACCTTTCTCTAATCAAGCAGGGAATCGTTAGAGTAACTGCCAACTTTTCTAAACCGTTACCAGAACCCGTTACCTGCGTGATATATACAGAGGGGGCAGGATACTTCGAAATAAACCAATCCAGAGACGTTGTTGTTCATCATTAAATTGTTAACAACTACCATTGTCAATTGCGAGACAGTCAAAACTGTTCAAGGAGTTTACGTGACTGCAAATGTGTAATTTAGTGATCAGAATTATACAAATATAACCGTATTCAAGATTTTGTTTTACTCTTTCTGGTGATGTATTTTTTTTATGGAATATATTTGCAGTGATTGTTCGTGCAACAGTTATTATTTGCAGCTACCACTATCAATTGTGAAACTGTAAAAGGAGTTTACACGACTGTAATTGTGTAATATAGTAATCAATATAATGCAAATATAACTATATTCAAATTGTTATTTTGTTCTCTCTGGTAGTGTATGTATAAGGACTCCATTGGTATATAAATGTTGACATATTAAGTTGTGATCGATTTAATACAGATAATACAGAAATCAACGTTCAAGATTTCATTTCAGACAGTTACCAGTAATGTTGTCTGTACATGTAGTGTATTTATACAAATATATATTTTTGAACGTTGACGTTATATGCAGTGTATTTTTAATTCAAATTAATTGCAATAAGTAGTTTTTATTTCGTATGTATATAATTGTAATAATCAGTCTATATCAATAATGGAATGGTACAAAAATGAATCGTTGATTAAATTTGAAACTCCCAGTACCATAACATTAATTTCCGCATCTAATGGCGGGAAGACAACTTTTGTTAACCGTCTGTTGGAAAACTCAAATGCTATGTTTAAAGAGGATTTTTCTAAAGTTGTGTACTGCTACGGAAGCACTTGGCAGCCATTGTTTGATGAAATGTCGAATAAAATACCTAATATAATATTCAAAGAAGGGTTTCCGTCGGAGCAAGATCTAGAATCATTTGCTGCAGACGAGAAGCACACATGTTTGGTCCTGGATGATTTGATGATGGAAATAAATGCGAATTCTAAATCGGAAAAGCTATGGACCGTACATGCGCATCATTTTAGAATAACTATTATCAGTTTGGCGCATAATTTGTTTCAAAAATCTCCATCCGCGAGGACCATAAGTCTGAACACGCAGTACTTTGTTTTGTTTAAGAATCACAGAGACGCTTTACAGATACAACATTTTGCAAGGCAAACATATCCCAATAAAAGCCAATATTTTATGGACGCTTATCACAAAGCTACCAAGGATGCGTTTGGCTACCTCGTGGTTGATTTAAATATTTTTTCTAATCAACAGTACCGGCTCAGGACGCATATTTTTCCAAACGAAGATACGATCGTATATCAACCGGATCGTTAACTATGAGCGATGTTATAAAGAAGGAATCGTTATTTCTGCATTATTTGATGAAACTGAATGAAGGTGATCGACGAAAAGTGATAAAAAACTTGACCAAATCTCAGTTAAACGCTGTCAGTGGAATTATATATAACGCTATAAAGAAAACGTTTGTAATCAGAGAATCTGATCTGAAAGCATTGAGAAAATACAGAGCATCTTTATATCTGATTGCAGACAAGAAAACAACATTGAAACGCAAACAAGGTCTAATTGTAAGACGTTTAAAACAAGTGACCATTATATTGAATGCCGCTTTGAAGTGGATACCTATAAAGTAGCTGTAATATGTCTGCTGCTAAAGAGCTAATATTGATGGCTAAACAAAAATATCAAGATTTATCGCGACAACAAAAACCACAATCATCGACTACAGGAACACAAACGGAGGATGTAGTACCAACTTCTGAATCAAAACTCACCATGGATGATACGCCCTTTTCTGAAGGTACTACGCGAACGTTCGCGGTACGTTCAGTCCCAGATGTAGTGCCTGGAATTCGTGCTCGTAAACGGACAATTAAGAAAAATCCGACTAAGATTAAATGGATTCCTTATTAAAATCGTTGTGTACCATGCAATTATTATATTTTCACACGTAATTAATACTGCCTGCTGTTGTTCAAATAAAAAA
>JAUMHA010399005.1:0-11359 GCA_032359765.1 Saxidomus gigantea | reverse complement strand
ATATTTTGACTGTAGATGTCTAACTGGCTTTAGAATGCAATAATTCATAAAAATAACAAATTGCTATTGTACTACATGCCAAGTCTACGGACACACTGCTGGACCTAATCAGAGAGGATTAAAACTGATAAGGGACAATAAAACGATTAACATATTTGACTACCTGCGGTTTGTCACTTTTAACATTTGAAATGGGATTTTGTTACATTCATTTCTCTATGTCGAATGCCTATCTTGTTATAGTCGGCCGTGAATGTAAATGTGCGTGCGTGCGTGCGTGTGCCTACGTGTATGACTGTGTGTTTGATGAGTCTGAACATTTTATTGCATTTGCCCCTTATCATCTTTTCTGCTGTAAAAAAATGAACCCTGGAGCAGGAACGTTGGATTCTTCGTTCCTGCCTGGAGGGACATTTCAGTTAGGCCTACTTCTTATTACTTAAGAAATAAGAAGCAACTAAAAATGTCCCTCCAGGGCTTTCGTGCGTCTCCATGACCATGCTCTGGTATTTTCCCGCTATTTCACAAATAATAATTAATTAACAATAGCTAATAAGTAATAACAGATAACTAATAAGTGATAATGTAATAACTAATAAGTCCAAATGAGACCTCAGGGCTTCCGTAGAGTACTGCAACCCACCTTCGTATGCATTAAAACTTACTTCAAAATGTAAGCTGTAGACCGACTATAAATAGTCTGCAATTGTAGACTTTACACGTTACCTGTACACTTAAACTAGGCTAAATATGCAAGATCTCTGAACTATGGTAACAAAATCATACGAATTTATTTTCAGTTATACACTATGCCCATTTGGGTATACAGCCCTCAGCTTGATGCTATGGCTTATCACCTCTTCTAATTTTATTACTTGACCACAAACAACAAAATCCAGGTTAACCTGCTGTGGTGACCATTGCCTGTATTTTATACAGACATGTGTAATCAAATTAGGGTCAGATCACAATATGACCATTGTGAACAAGATATAGATACTTAATTATTGTGTAGTTTGTCATATTGTTTAAAAACAAAAATAATATCAAACAGGGAAAGCCACGTACCAAAAACGCAGCCTCCCCAAGTCTCAGCAAAATACAAAATACAGATGCTGTGCTTAATATTTGTAGGTGATTTTTCTGTGTTCACATTAACACTAACCTCGATTAATATCTAAAATATACCTGTCCATCTTTCAAGTGGGACAGTATCATTAATTGTTAAAAGGAGTAATCAGTAAAAACTTATTGACTGAATAACAGACAGTGTAGATCATGATCAGATTGCATGGATGTGCAGACTGATCATGATCTTCACTGGTCGCATAGACAGAATCAATTGCCACCAGTAGGGTAAGAGTTGAGCTAAAAAGAGTAGATATAAAATGTATGTATGTTTATATATTACCCACATAGTTGTGCCCCAAGGACTTTCTGTGTGTTGGGAAGTTATAACTTTGCGAAATATGTACAATTTGAATTTTTAGATTGAAACTAGCAAATTAAATGAGAGTGTGCGCGAGTGAGTGTGTGCGCGCACCCATTGCTTATGTATGTAAATGCACAATTTTTCCACGGAAACATTTTGTCTTTTATGCCATCCGCATGATACCTGTTGAAATGCATATGGTGTTATTCATGTCTCTTTATGTGCAAGTGATCAACGGTTTTAGATTTGTCATGTTTAAGTGCTTGCTTCATTTTTGAATATGCCCTGAAGGTACTGGGGTGTAATGAGAACTTCCTGTTTTATGACCATTTGGGATACTTTGGATTTAATAGTTGTACACATTTTACCTTGGCACAGTGGTAGAGCGTCCGCTTTGAGATCAAGAGTTCATGTGTTCAATCCCCATAGGAGCCACAATTATTTTCGTTATATATTTCTTTCTTAGTAATTGAATTGATATACATGACAATTTATGTCATTTTGCAAGATATGACAACTGTGTCTAAATAGTCCTTACTTCGATTATGCTGTAATATATCTAAAAAATATTAAAATTGACCTTGATCATTTTTAAAAGTTCAATTTCTCAAAAAATAGACTGTAGACATTTTCATTTTTTCTTATATTGCAGTTCATATATTACTAATAAAAGTTCAATAACCAGCACTCATGTCCCTACCCCGAATACACTCTTGTATTTTAACATCTGTGAAATGTCTCGGGACAAAATTAGGTTAATTGTTTATCCTATTTTTTGGCATTATTGCATACTTTTAATACATGTGTCAAACTTGTAGAATTGTAATACATGTTTTGTAATTCTACATTGCCTGCAATATTTCTGGAACCTAGAACAAAACAAAAATGCTGAAAAACTTGCAAACATAGCTAATTTTACCTTATACGGTACTTTTAAATATGTTCAGTTAGTAGTAAGGGTGGGGCATCATAAAATATATTACATTTTAATTAAACAATGAAATGTCTTCACATTTTGCACACTATTCAGTTAACAGATGTAGATAATGAAACTACTGAGTTTTTAAGGTTTTGGAATAGTGTCCATTACACCCCCAATACCTTAACTTGATACCTGATACTCGATATTATTAATATACAATATCAATGTCATTAATTATGCAGGATCACAGCAGGATAACTGTATTGAGATATAAGCGGAACAGTATTATACTTTACATGTTGATAATTTTACATGCACTTAGAACAATAATAATTAGTACATACCTTTAGAAATTAAGGCCTGGCGTATACATGTAATCTACAATGTTATTTTTTATGTTTAATCTAACTTACTTTATGGTATAATTTTATTTTTATGAGTCATTTTATTTAATTCAATAATTAGAATCATTTAGAAACACGAACAAAGTAGATTATTTTAACACAATATTCAAAATGGGCTAAATGTAGGTACAATAATAACTTGCAGTGGCTTTTTTTTGTCTGATCATCGAGCCGAGTGTTTATTTGAAGCGTCCTTTACTTTTCTAGTTGGCAAAAGGGTTTATATATAGAAGTGCATTTTACGGCTTCATTTTTTCAGTGAGGATACACTACCATGCTGTTAGTGAGTGTTGTGTAGGATTACTTTACGTACAGTACTGTCAACGGTAATTCTTACCATTTTAGCGGTGCGGTTCCGCTTCGTTTGCGAAAATAGCTTCTAATCATGTATTTTCTTCCTCTTAATTAATGTAAAATATTAAAAGATATAATATCAATATTGTAAGTATTGTAAGGTAAAAAAAACTGCAACTATTTATCACTGTTTATACATTAATTCAATTTTATCCTCCCGCCAAGGCGGAAAGGATATGGTGATGAGCTCCGTCCGTCGGTCCGTGCGTGCATCACGCTTTTGTCCGGAGTATAACTATTAAAGTATTCAAAGGATATATTTAAACTTTACACACAGACTGGGGACATTGAGAGAAAGTGCAGTGTACAAGGACCTTATCTCTCTAGCTAGTCCTATTTTTGAATTATCTCCCTTTGTTGAATTTTCTTGTCCGGGCCATAACTCGTTGCCATAGCTCCTTAAGTACTGAATTGAATTGATTCAAATTGCATACAATCATAGAGGACAGTAAGATGCAGTGCAGTGTTCAAGAACCATAACTCAAACTTATCCTGGTTTTGAGTTATCTCCCTTAATTGATTTTTCGCATAAAAAGTTTGCTCAAAGCATACAATTTCAGTTAGAGTAGAAGTGTGGCATTAACACAGAAAAAGTGCAGGTGAATAACCCTCAACACGTAATAATTGCGAATACAAATGTATTTTTTAAAATTAGATCTATACCATATTTATTATTCTCATCTCAAATATCTTGGTCATAGAAAGAGCACTTGGCGGGGGATCGGGGGGATAGCCAAGTCTAACATGACTCTTGTTAATGATGACCTGCCAACTGGAGTAAAAAGAAAAAACAAAATCATTTTTGGATATTATACCCCCCGAACACAAAGTGTTAGGGGGGTATACTGGATTAAGCTTGTCTGTCCGTATGTACGTCCTTCTGTAGACGGAATCTAGTGGACACTAGATCTCCAATACCCCTGGTCAAAATTTAATGATACTTCACACAAGTGATATGTACAATGCCTAGTTGTGTATGGTCTAGGTTTTGGTTCTCTATGTCAAAGGTCAAGGTCACAGGGCCTCGAGATGGTAAAATGTTGTGGACGCAAAATCTCCAAAACCCCTGATATTTCACACAAGTGATAAAAACAACGCCTATTTGTGTATGGTCTAGGTTTTGGGTCTCTAGGTCAAAGGTCAATGTCACAGGGGCTCGAGATGGTAAAATCTTGTGGTCACTAAATCTCCAAAACCCCTGGTCAGAATTTAATGATACTTCACACAAGTGATAAATACAATGCCTAGTTGTGCATTGTCTATGTTTCTGGTCTCTATGTCAAAGGTCAAGGTCAAAAGGGCTCGAGATGGTAAAATCTTGTGGACGCTAAATCTCCAAAACCCCTGGTCAGAATGCAATGATACGTCACAGAAGTGATAAGTGCAATGCTTAGTTGTGCATGGTCTATATTTAAAGTCACTAGGTTAAAGGTTAAGGTCACAGGGGCTCGAGATTGTAAAATCTTGTGGACGCGAAATCTCCAAAACCCCTGGTCATAATTTATTGTGCATGGTCCATGTTTCGGGTCACTAGATCAAAGGTCACAGGGGCTTAAGATAGTAAAAGCTTGTGCGCTTTTAATCCATGCCTTGTCGAGCTCAACCAAGATTGTTCAAATCATGACCCCGGGGCAAACTGACCCCGCCATGGGCGTCACTTAACTTCACACAGGTTTCTATAGGAAAATCTTTAAAAATCTCTAAAAACCACAAGGCAAAGAGCTTAAATATTAGGCATGTAGTATTCACGGTGGCTATACCACGTGACTTTTCGGAAAGGTACACACGAAGAAAACGTTCTATTCAAGATAAGAATTTAAACATATCTCAGCATTTACGTGACGGATTTTGGTGAAACAAAGTGCAAAGTACCCGCGTATATAACTTCTTCCCTGTATTATCCGACTTTCGCAAAACCTTGTAGTTTTTACAAACTATCGAAACCGTTCTTTCAGCTCCTGAAAAGTTCGGAAAGGTACACACGCATCACATAAACTCGCAAGTTTCTTCGTTGTAGGCATACTTTTATGCACCCATTGATTATGAAAATACAGTGTGCGATTGATTATTGTGGTTTTTTTTATAGAAGTTTGAAAATCGACCAAAATAACTGGTAGTCATTTTTAAGAAATGGAAAGGTACACATTTTGAGCCAGGAAAAGGTCAACACGCATTTTGAGTTTGGATGATGGCAGATGTGTTTCCGCAGTGTGTTTCACCAACAATACTTGGTAATTGATCTCGGATCTCAATGAGTTTCTTATTTTACTTGTTTCACCCTCTGTTACATCTAAATCATATTATACATATTTATTGATATTGACTCGTTCAAGTGTGACATTAGCAAAATCGAAGCGTTAGGTGTAAAGTGTTGTGCCCTTCCTACTTTTAAATTTGCCAGATTTCACATTCTTTAAATTTCAAGATCTTCGTTCCTTTTATAAAAGCAAATAATGTGACACAATTTATTTCACTAACATCTCGGTTACATTCGATAATTTACTTAATCGAACTTCAGGAACTTCAGTTCATTTGACAATTTAACGTTTCCGCTTCCTCGCCGACCGAATCACTGCTGAAACTGCTTCATAATTTGAAAAGTTCGGTACTTCCAAGTTGTATTGTTTGCATAAATATATGTATAATTCCCTCTATATTTACGCCAGTGTCGAGTTGCTTCTACTCAACTAGTTTCGAACATCGATCAGTCCTATCTATGCAAGAGAAACATTGCTTGAATTGACCTTGAGAGAAAATCTTTCATTACTTAGTCATACTCTTAGAAAATACAACATTACAAATGCATTTGTACTTGTTATGTTGTAGGAGTTTAGTGGCCGTTTCAATAAGTTTTCTTAATTTTTACGGGCGGACAGTTTACCTAGCCTTTGTTCCTAGATCCGGTACTAGATCCTTGTTTTCGGTAAAAAAAAATGCCAACTTTCTTACAACGAGACATCGTCATTAGCAGGGCTCGAACCAATCACCCTAAATATATGAGAGGTATTCAATGATTTTAAGCCGGCGACCAGGGATGCACACTCAATCTGTATAACAGCTTCACTTTAAATCTTACCATGCATATTTGTTGTACTTCTAGCAACCGTATATTTTCATTTTCATTTGTTTATATCAAAATTAACTGGATACATATTATTTCCTGAGCATTTACTATGTTTTAAGCACTTTGGGTGCTATAGCTTTGCTTGGTTCCGTCCGTACGTCCGTCCGTCCGTCAGTCCTCACTTAGTGTACAGGCCGTAGCCTCAAAATGACCGGTTTTTAAGTAACTTCACACAAAACTTGTCTATAACGCATGGTTGTGTTCTGCCCCAGAACCCGGGAGCTTACTTGAAGGTCAATGTTACACTTGGGGCACAGAACCTGAAATCTAGGGTTACATAGCAGTGCATCGTGTCCGGGCTGTAAATTTTACATGCAATGACTGATTTATAAACAGCTTCATAATTCTTGCCCGTAATACAGGGGTGTGTCATATGTTACACCCGTGAAATCTACCTTGAATGCGAAGGTCCTATTTTCGGCTGAAACACGTGATACGGTACCGATCCCACGTGACTTTTCCGGCTATGTGTGGGACTTACTGATAAGCTGTGGTTGTATCTTTCCTATGGCCGGGCTCTCGTCTTTATTTGGTTAAAATCTATGCAGGATTAAGGAAGATATCATGAAAAATGTTATCTGAATCGGCGTTTGTTGTCATTTCTGAGTCCCACACATAGCCGGAAAAGTCACGTGGGATCGGTACCGTGAGTGTTATATACCAGTATTTCGTATCCAGGCTTGGCTAACTTGAATTAACTTCACACACTTGCTGTCCATACCACAAGGGCGTATCTTGCAAAACCAAGGGGAATACTCTTAATGTCAATGTCACATTTAAGTGTATACTTAGGAAATAGATTTCACTTTTGAGTGATATACTCGTTAGTATATCACTGTGTGAAGTGTAGATGCATAGTAATCTAATCCCGAAGGTCGAATGCCTAAGTGATTAATTACGAAGCATCTAAACGACACACAGTGATATACAAACCGCTATATCATTCAAACATAAAGTCTATTTCGATTCTAACATGTTGATTTAAACAAAAAAATATTCAAAGGGGTACAAGTTGCTGCGCTTACATGAAGTCGCAACCTTAAACTTCCAGTATCCCGTGCATTCCTTGCATTTCGTGAAACTTTGTTCTTTTTTACTCCTCAAATAAAACGCTATTGGTCTTATTCTTGTTTTGCTGATATTGCTGGCGATACTGGAAGTGTAGAAAATATAACTACGATCTGTTTTACATCACGTGAATTCATTCACAACAATACCAATCTAAGCGTATTAGCGCATACACACTCGTAGATGTTGTGTGAAAATTACTCGGGAGGGAATTTCAGCAGTCAAAAATAATTCCGGGCGCCTAGAGTGATATACTAGTTAGGTATATCACGCTCAAATCCTTCTTTGACTATATATGAACATTTTTTAATAGTGTTAGAATGATTATTTTAGCTTGATTTTAAATAAAGCTTATGACTTATCGAGTCACTATCGAGTCCGCTTCCTTGAAAACAAACACAGTACTGGTGTCAGATGAGGAGAAACGGTCGTGAACCCTGTGGGGCTCGAACCCTTATCCCCCGGGATAAGCAGCAGACATTTTTTTCTCTACACCACTGCTCCACATGAATGACACAAACTTGCAATAGAGCATAGCGTGTTGATATTTTCGGACTGGGTTATAACTCAAAGTCGCATTTCAGGGTCAAAAGTCATAACACTGTATCATCTCAAGCCCTGGAAGGATGTTTCGAAACTTAGACAAGATGCTCATCTTAAGAAAGCAACATGCAATATATATCGTTCAAACAAGCCTACTCAAGGTTAATGTCAAATGTCAGGTTTCCATATCACCGTATTCATTATCCTTTGAAGGATGTGTTTCATCCTTCCGGTACATCATCCCATGGAGTGGATACGAACACTCGGCTAAAGGTCAAGGTCACACTTCAGGATGAAAGCTCACCAAATGCTTTGTGCTTAACCAGTTGAAGGATTTTCATCAAACTGTGTTGAAATCTTCATGACAAGGGACAAAGTCACTGTAAGAGTCATACATCATTTCAATATATCTTCCAAACCACTTGAAGGATTTCCATGAAACTTTGCGCATATATATGTCATCCCGTCATATCCGCATAGGTATGTTGCATTGCATGCCAATAGTCCATCTACTTGTTCAACAATAAATCCGTTTGTCAATTTTGAACGATATCATAACTTTTATTTGATGCACGTTATCATTGCAGGAGTTAAAACATAATGAGCAGTTCAGTCTTATAGATTTGTATGAAATGAAACTGAACTTTGTATCGCCAAGAAAATGCAAAGCAATAACGAAACAGTTTACGCTAGTCAATAAACTTGCTTTTGGTGACACTATTAGATTACGTGATTTAGTAAAATGTACTGTGACATGAATACCCAAATTATTGAAATTAATAACATTTGCTACAGCATGCGAAAAATCGACAGTGTTTCTGCAGAGGCATTCTTGACTGCTTTTATTTAAATAACCGTCAAATGAAATAAAATTGCAATTAAAAAAAAAAGGTTTATATTATGTTAACTTAAACGTGACTTTTAAAGAAGGAACATGTTAAAATTCTTATCTTGAATCGACCGTTTTCTTTGTGTGTACCTTTCCGAAAAGTCACGTGGTATAGCCACCGTGGTATTGCCTCTGTCACTATTGTCCAAATCATGTCACTGATTTTTATATAATTTATGCTGATACAATGTATAGGAAAAGTCTTTAGAAATCTTCTTATCTCAGACCACAAGGCCCACAGCTGAGATATTTTGGCTTGTTGCATTACCTAGTAATCCTTACCAAGATTATTAGCTCACCTAAGCACAAGGTGCTCAGTGGTTAGCAGTTGTCCGGCGTTCGGTGTTGTGTGATTTTGAGTCTGTCTATGTGTGCATTTATCAAGATCTTGCTTCAATCGGCTCTCCTCCCAAATGACTTGGCTACATTTCAAATTTCACGGGAATATTCTGTGGGTTGTCCTCTTCCAAGACTGATCAAAGAAATGTATTCCATTTAGAACTCTGGTTGCCATTGCAATGGAAAGACAAGAGGGTCATGATGACCCTATAGCGCTCACCTGAGTACAGGTGCACTTACATAAGAAAGTCACTGGTTGCTAGGGAAAGTCACTGGTGGCTATGGAAGTCATTTGTTCAAAGGGGAAGTCACTGGTTGCTAGGGCAAGCAAGTGGTTGCTAAGAAAGTCACCGGTTGCAAAGGAAGTCGGTTGTTGTTTGGTAAGTCAGTGGTAGCTATAGGAACTTAGTATTGAAAGCTAGATTTATCTCTATATAACTCTATACTAAGACAAGGAATCCCCCGCAGGCTTGGTCAATTTTAACCCTAGGGGCATGATTTGAATAAATTTTATAAAGGACCACTAGAAAATGTTACACACCAAATATCTAAGCTCTATGCCCTGTGGTTTTTGAGAAAAGATTTTAAGTTTTTCCTATACCAAGCGAACCCCCGGGCAGGGTCAATTTTGACCCCGCGGCATGATTGAATACACTTTGAAGAGGTCCACTAGGTTAGGGTACACACTAAATATCTAGGCTTTAGACCTTGTGGTTTTGAAGAAGATGATTTTAAAGGTTTTCCTATATATGTCTATGTACAAGTGATCCCATGGACTGGGCCAATATTGACTCCAGGGGCATGATTTGAACAATCTCGGTAGAGGTCCAATAAACACTGCTTCACATTAAATATCTAAGCTATAGACCTTGTGGATTTTAAGGTGAAACTTTTTTTATTTTTCCTGTAGAAACCTACGTACAATGAAGTGCCCCACTGGGGGTCAATTTTAACCAAGGGGTCATTATTTGAACAATTTCGGTAGAGGTCCACAACGCACTGCTACATGCCAAATAGCTAAGCTTTAGGCCTTGTGGTGTAAGAGAAGAAAACTTTTCGATTTGATGCCATAGAAACCAGAGTTCTCAAATTCACAAATTTGTCCAATCTCTGTTCAAGTGTTCCTATTTGGAAATCCCTTGTTTAGCAACAATCATGATAACAGAATATTTGTTGCAGTTCAAACGTACATAGAAAAGTCAAAACGTTTTGAACGTGTAGTGTTGACTCTTTACTTCAATCCCTTCAATCACTTCTCTTCCCTTCTATTTGTTCACCTTAACTTTAAAAAGGTATGCATCTTCTGTTATCTCTGTTCATTTTGTCATCATTTTCCAGATTTTGCATTCATCTTATTAAATGTTTATGACTTCGTTGTTTACTGTAGCCAATCAATCGAAATAATTCACTTCAGACATAACTAAAGTACCGTGATTGCGTATGTAGTGGGACGAACCTTTTAACAAGCAGTTTGCTTTAAGCAGTTTGCTTTCGGTTCTATCCACTCGCTATTTGTATTGCACAATGATTTGTAATTACATATGTTGAATAAATATGTTTAAACTAACCAGAGTTCTGCATGGAATAGAATTCTTTGAACAATTTTTTTGGCTCGGACGGACGGACGTACTGAAAATTGGCGGTTGTGTGGCTATTCATTTGTTCTCTTTTTTGTAGTTTTCAGCTACATAAGCCCAAAAATAGCCACATAAGACATACGGAATGAATAACATCAAAGAAAATTCACTGTTACCTGTTGTTGCCGTAGCCACTTAACCCCCACTTTTGGGGCTCGAACGGACGGACAGACAGACAAGCTGAATCAGTATACACCCCTTACACTTCGGGGGATGTAAAAAGACGGATCAAGCGTTCTGCTCGCTCTCTCATTTTAGGCACGGACCTATATAAACATATGTATAGGTCCGTGATTTTGATGAAAAATGAAGTTCTTTAAACTGTCTGAAATCTACATATTTTAGATTGAATCATCAAATAAAAACGTTCCAGTATAAATTCCAGTAAATATACGCTACTAAATTATAAAGCGTTACAATGGCTTTTTGAAATACCAATACACTTGGAGCCACTTCTAACCCGACACTTATATAATTCGGTATAACTGAATTATTTGTATGCCGAATACGTTAAAATTTAGAATAATTATAATTAATTCAACACATACTTCTGCGAAATTTAATTTTAACTGATTAACAAATACATATAAAACTTAACAAATAAAAAACATCGCTGTAAAATCCGAATTCACAAAATGGCATAACGT
>JAUMHA010398994.1:0-11359 GCA_032359765.1 Saxidomus gigantea | reverse complement strand
CTGTCATATACGTGAACCGGTTGGGCTTGGATTTCCGTGATCCAGTAGGGACACCCCAAGATTGTGGACTGAATAGGGGCTTGTACTTGCATCTCATTTTACTTTTTTGGTTCCTTTGGTTCACAATTTGTTTTTAAACTGAAGAAGAATTGAACACTCCCCAAGAAAACCCGGTGAACCTTGCATAAAAATGAAGAAAAAAAACAAAAACAAACAGGCACATTTTGTTGATCATAGTTTCTAAAGTGTTCGATACAATACCCAGGTATATTGTGTACTGTGATTTAGAAACAAACCTTGCTTCATCACCAACCGTTGGTTTAGCTTTTGCAAGTCCACAATCTAAGAAATCTCCTACTTTCAATTTGAGGTATCCTGTCACAGGTGGGTATTTCCGTAAAATATTGGTAAAAAAATTAGGGTCGGGATAACACACTTTCTGGAAATGTAAAAGACCAAATAAAATGACTGTGTTTGTGACAAGCCTTTCTCAACAGATAATTAACATTCGCTTGCAAAAAACACTTAGTGCTCTGAGGTGAGCTAAAAAAAGTTATGTCAGGAGACTTACCAAAAGTTATATAAATACATGACTTCGCACTTTTGCATTATGGCTGACTGACTGCATCTTAAATCTTGCAAAATCAAATCGGAACAGATGCACCAAAAAAACCTGCTGCTTAGCATGCCTCATAATAACTACAATTAATTTACATATTTAGAGCTGTAAACTAAATGTTTTATGCATTCTTTTCCACTGCATCAGTGCAGTTGGTTTTGGCTGACAAATTTTATTATGTTGCAGTTTTGGCCTGTGTGTGTTTGTAAATGTGGACCTCTTTTAACTCTGGTCCTAGAAACCTTGCTCTGGGTCTAGTAACTGAACAACATAACTTACCAGTGAACAGAACTGGGATGATGTGTTATTATCCTGGTATACCACAACCTATGTCAAGACAGCTTGCATGTTTTCTTTTATAGGTTAAGTAAAAAATTTAATGTTAAATTTATTCATAATATATTTTTATTTTGCAGCTACATTACTTAATGTTTTACTCTGTTTACATTTGTTAATAGTTGGTTGTAAAAGCTCCTGGAGAGCTTATGTTGATTTGTTTGTAACTCTTGCCGACTCAAAATAAAATTTATTGTATTGTATTGCTTTGTATACATACCCGAGTAAAAAAGTGATCATGATTGTGCAGATGTTTGATTTCCCTATTTCAGGACCATGCAATGTATCACCTAACCAAATGACTTCATTTTGATCACAGATAACCCATTACAAAAGCTGGGATCATATCGGCATATTTTTTTTTCCTTTTAATCCTATGACCCCACTGACATGAGATCATCAGCCAAAATCTGAAGCTAAATTTCATTAAAACTACATTCTGCAAAGTTTCATGAGGATTTAACCACTATAAGAGCTGCTAGTGGGTTATTACAGTGGCTCCTTTTTCTATGGACCTCATATTTGACCAAGATGACCTAGTTTAAATCCAAACTCAGAATAATCCACTCTAAACTGTGGTCTCAAGATTGTTATCCAGATAAATGTCATTATATTAACTATACAACATACAAATCAACAAAGTCTTCATTATAGTGCCACCTGACTGTTTGATTTGGTGATATAAACAAATTAATACATCCTGCTCCAACTACATTTCAATCAGTCAAGGAA
This sequence comes from Saxidomus gigantea, assembly GCA_032359765.1. NCBI lineage: Eukaryota > Metazoa > Mollusca > Bivalvia > Venerida > Veneridae > Saxidomus > Saxidomus gigantea. The sequence goes on along the minus strand of JAUMHA010398994.1, from coordinate 9,672 downwards.
CATAACTCTGTTTCATGATTACTGGTGAAGAGGTGTTCAAAGTATGTAAGTTTCATTAGAACAGAGTAGATGCCAGTCACACCTGCCTAAAATCTGTAACTGTAATATTAGTCAGAAGAGTCGCTTTTCATTTGACTTGGCACAGGAGATTTACAACAATTATTTTATCGGCATCAAATTTAAATCATGAATTGAAGTAAGTGTAGTATATAGCACACTGGATGAATTTTTAAGTCAATCAAATCAGCTCCATCAGGCAAGGGAAAGAAGGTCCTTCTTGTGGTGAATAAACTTGCAAGAGTTATCTCCCTTATTTAAACAAAATAGTGCCACCAAAGGGCCATAGTGCCCCTATATTGCTCATCTGATTGAACATGAAGCTTGATTGAAATTGGCAAAGTAGTTGATGTTATGTCATTTAAAGGTTTTTCTTTTTTTAGCTCGGGCAGCCATTATGCACAACAGAGTGGAACAGTCCAAGCAACAATCCTGTGAAGTTTTGTTGAAATTGGTTCAAGGGTTAAGGTGACATTGTTCAAAGTTTTTTATTTTTAGTTCTAGCAGCCATTATGTGCAGAGATGCGGAACTGTTTGAGCAATTTTCATAGAGGTTCATCCAAGGAACAATCCTGTGACGTTTGGTTGAAATTGGCCCAGTGGTTAAGGAGGAGATGTTGTAATAAACTACTATTAATGACGGACAATGTAAGACAACATATATCAAGCACAACCTCATATGCTTCCTTTAAGAGCATGCACATAGTAAGCGGATTATAAATACTTTATGTAAATGCTTTGGTAACTATTTAAAACAACCTGGCAAATTCATGACAGCTGATCTTGACATTTAAATAAAGTCATCGGGGCATTCATCATGATTACACTAAGGTAAAACAAATCATTGAAAAATTGAAACCAACCAACTGGAAAATGCAATGAATTGTCGCCAATTACAAAAACTATTTTTAAACCAAATAGCAAAATGAATATAAGCATAAAAAAAAATTGTGTTGACTTTACACTGAATGTACCGAGAGTCAAAACAAACGCAACAATGGGAATAGAACAAAATGTTCTCAACCTCTGGAACATATGTCTGACATTCACACTGTAGTGTACTCCCGCTTTCTAGACAAAACATGAAAGATCCCAGGCTTAACTTGCCAAATTCTTATTATTTTCATTATGTTTACCTGTAATTAAACATATGTTTCATTTTATCTGTACCCAAACTGCTACCATTTTGTTTGATTTTTGCCACACCTTGCAGGCTTAATAAGCTTAATTATTTATACCTAAAGCAGATTTCGGAAACATTACATTTTCCAGCAGGTTTATAGAGTTCGGTCAGTTAACAAAGCATATTTGAAACATATTTGAAATTTTGCTACAAAGCAGTTTTATAATATACACTGACAAGGTGGGGTGGGGAGTGTACCTTTAATGGATGAATAGATAGGTTTGCAGTAATCAAAATATTTAAAACTTGTGCACAAACTTTTAAAATTTATTTGGGTAGCCATTTCATTTTCAATACATTAATTAAAATTCTGTACCTTACCCTAACTTGCAGATTACTATTCATCCGGAACTCTCAGTACCAGATACGATCATAGCTATGCTGACATATAAAGTCTGTTTGAAGCACAGGGGTCGTAAAACAGATGGTACAGTAAGAATCTATAAGACAGGGTAACTGAGGATTATTTTAATTTTTCTATCAAGTGCAAAAAGCAGGTTTTCACTGGGGCGAAACAAACAGGGTTACACACACACATTCTATTCTAAAGCTGTGTGACCTTGACCAATGTAGTTTCGGCTACCTCTAAATTAAATTTTGCATGTATGTGAAGTTCCTTCCTTAGGTGATAAAGCTTCAAGCTCTTGTACTACTGAACTAAACTAAAATTAGGGGTATATTAATACAAGTTTTATTGAAATATAATAAATAGCCAAGATCAGTTGACCACAAATTTGAATTCATCCACTCTTTTCATGGTTTTTATGTCAAAACCTTTGTCCTGAAACTGAGACAATGTTTATCTTGAATCAAAAGCATTGTTCCCTTACAGTCCAAAGACTTCAAAAACATCAGCTTAGACCTTCAACAAATCTTTTATAAGACAACTGAATATGGTCCATGTTAACAAAATTGTTACCTTCAATAAAGTTATTTCAACATTAACACAAACCATCCTGCCTGTTTCATTTTGTTTGATAACCTAATATCATTAAATGTCTAGTGCACTCTATAAATTATTAAATAGATGACCCAGACAGTAATCCATCAAAATACAGATAAACCCTGTCTAGCCTGTGGCAGTATTTATGCAATAGATACTGACCAATCTTAGTCAAATACACTCCTTATCAAAAGTATCTTAATTGTCCTTATGGTAGAAGATTAGTCAATGAAATTAGGGCTAAACCATCATACTTTGAAATACCAATGGTTAATAGGGCAAACACAAGTTTTTCCTAATTTCAAATCAAATGACCTACTTTTTTTGTCAAGATTGCTTTGATATCCAGTTGATACAGCAACAGTTGACTTTGTTTTATACAAAATTAGACAGTTGACTTTGATTTATACAAAATAAGACAGTTGACTTAGTTTTACACAAAATTAAACAGTTGACTTTGTTTTATACAAAATATGGTATATTAGGGTTTTATCGTTGGTACCGGTTTCCCATATGACCAACGCCCCCAGAAGAGTTTAGTTATTTTAGGTTTCGGGGGATAGTGTATGATACAGAAAGCGTCCCAATTCCAGGGACACCCCTGGTTCTTTATCATGCCAGGCTTTCACCCATACATGGGACCTCGGTTTTTAAGTCTCATACGAAAGACTGTTAGTAATTTTAGTTGGTCAGCCCTGGGAATCGAACCCACAACCCCAAGATTACAAGTCTCATGCTCTACCTATTGAGCCATCCGGGCAAAATAAGACAGTTGACTTTGTTTTATACAAAATTAGACAGTTTACTTTGATTTATACAAAATAAGACAGTTGACCTTGTTTTATACAAAATTAGACAGTTGACTTTGTTTTATACAAAATAGACAGTTGGCTTTGTTTTTATACAAAATAGACAGTTGACTTTGTTTTTATACAAAATTAAACAGTTGATTTTGTTTTATACAAGGTAGACAGTTGACCTTGTTTTATACAAAATTAAACAGTTGACTTTGTTTTTATACAAAATTAAACAGTTGACGTCGTTTTATACAAGGTAGACAGTTGACTTTGTTTTATACAAAATTAAACAGTTGATTTTGTTTGATACATAACTAGACTGACTATTCGGGCTCATAGACTTCAGCAAACAAATTTCCATGACTTTGCGATGGTATCTTATCCAGGATACAATTATAAGCATGGACAGACACAAAGTTCAAGGTCAAAGAAAAAGACAGAACAATTCCATAATGATGCATTGTAAAATAATTTGCTCTAAGAAAATTACTAATTTATTTACCCTGTTCATTCATTACAAGTCCTTTACCTAACTTAGTTTAGAATGGATAATCATATTTAATATCCGCGTTTTAAACAGGAGAATATGCTTTTTCATAATTCAAAAGACCGACTGGTGTAATTTTCCTAGAGTTTTATACAAATCTAGGGTATTTTCAGAAATTCCACGATTTATCCATGATAAACTTATTGATTTTTATTTCCCAGACAAGAGGACGCAGATGGTCCTATATCGCTCACATACTTATGACCATAATGTGACACAAAATTCAATCCTAATTATACAGCGTAAACACAAACATTCTATTTGACCATGAACAAACCTTCTGACTAATTTACATGATGATTGGCTATAAAATGTGACTTCTAGAGTACCAACAAAGATTTCCTCAAAATTGGCCTAGTGACCTAGTTTTTATCCCAGGTGATCCACACAAACATTCTGACCAATTTTCATGATGGTTGGATTGTAAATGTTACCTGTATGATTCACAAGGTTATTGACCAGGTGACTTGCTTTTTGACCTCAGATGACCCATATTCAAACTCAACCTAAATTTCTTTAAGAAAATCATACTGACTAAGTTTCTTGAAGATCCAATGAAGAATGCGACATCTATTGCATACACAATCATGATTTGACCACATGACCTAGTTTTTGACCCCAGATGAACTATATTCAAACTCAATCTACATTTCATCAAGACATTCATTCTGACCAAGTTTCATAAAGACTAAATGAGAAATGCAACATCTATTGCATACACAATGGTTTTCCATGATTTGACCCCTTGACCTTGTTTTTAACCCCAGATTAATAAGTTTCATGAAAATCCAATGAAAAATGCAACCTATATTGCATACACAAAGGTTTTTCTATGTTTGACTAGGTGACCTAGTTTTTGACACCAGATGAACCATATTCAAACTCAACCTAGATTTTATCAAAGCAATTATACTGATCAAGTTTCATGAAGATCCAATGAAAATGCAACTTCTATAGCATACACAAGGTTTTTCTATGATTTGACCCTGTGACCTAGTTCATGACCACAGATGACCCACATTCGAAGTTGGCCGCAGTCATTCTGACCAAAATCAAGTGAAAAATGCAGCCTCTATTGCATACACAAGGTTACGTGCAGACAGACAGATGATGGACACCAGGCGATCACAATAACTCACCATGAGCCCTTCATGCTCAGCTGAGCTAAAAAATATTGTTCTTCCATCCTTCAGTTACAGGGATCGGCCAAGGGGGCGCAGATTCTGCAGATCAGTCACCACCAAAATTCCGATGAATATTTTGACTCAATTAACTGTCTGGTGAAAATATATACTAACTTTAATAAACAACACTTCCAATCATCAACTTTCGTATTCTGCCAAATATTTGACATTTCTCCTTGTATTCAAAATACACATGACACTTGCCACTTCAATTTTCGTGCACCGTTAGCAGTAAACATTTAGATGATGTGTGCAGAAATTATTAAAACAATTGGCAAATCTTTATAATTTAACCAAAGAAAACAACTACGAATTCACGAATCTGTTCCGATTTCCGGATAATCAAAACTTCGGACATTATCAATTATTAGAGAGATTTAATTAAAGATGATTATACATTTAATAAATGCTTTTTAGATATGAAATATTGAAATAGTGACTTTATTATTAACAAAATTACAACCACAAAATCTGGCAACTGCACCGATTTCCGGATAGACGACATTTTGGACATTTTAAATATAAAGAACATTTGATTAAAATGAATAAATGCTAAAACAAGAACAAAAGATCTTAAGTAACTTTCAGAAAATCATGGTAGAAATGGGATCAAAAGTTTTATCATTGGTGAACAATCTAGACGCCTCATTTTACAACAATCCATCATGAAAGTTAATCTGTAAAATTAATGCAGATGTCTGTCTCACATCTATCTGTTCCTGAAAACTTCTCCATATATTTCCAAGAGGAAGAAGTCACTTCTCCCTAAATTCTGAGCCAATCCCTGATTTATTTGAAAAAGTAAACAAACCATGCAAGAGTGATAACTCTTTAAAGCAATCTTAACCACAGCACATGAGACCTTCTTACATAAAAATTAAATGCAAAGAAGCATAAACTAATCTTTGTTCAATGGGAATACTACTTGAAAGCAAAATCGTATTCTTTTAACAGGTCATTGTCACCTTGACCTTTGACATTCTATATAGTCAAAGATATTACAAGGCTCATGATATAATGTACAGTGATTGTGTTAAAAATCCATAGATTAAAGGCTAAATCTCCTAAGATTACGAAGAATTCAAAGTAGGGCATTAAACCTGCTGACTCAAAAGTCAACGCTGATCAGGTAGTGACCTAAAAAGCATATCTTGGAAGTTGAATGACCATGAGCCTTAGTCTCCGCCCGCAAGACTTCCCTTGCCAAGACAACATGACTTTTACACTAATCCATTACCTTAAAATTTGCAACTGAGACTTACACAGGTATGTAGGATCAATGTAGAATGAGTAAATGAAGCTATTCTTGACTTCTGAGTATTTCAGCGCTATAACACTCCATATGATTGTGTGACCACTACAATGAATAGAACATCCCAATCCCAGGTGAACATTACAGACCTCAAGATCATGACATTGTTATAAATGCTCATAACCTACAAGAAACACTTGATGATTAATCAAAGAGTAAAATGATACTTACAGTTATAATGGTGAAAGTCAAACTCCACTGTAAATCCACTGGAATGGTTCTGCAACCATATGAAAGTAATTTTTACAACATTTAACTTTGAATGAAAGACTTTTGGGCTTCCTAAGTTATGCGTATTTGTACAAATTCTGCCTATAGGCTGTTCACTATGGTTTTTCTCTTTTAACACAACCTCAGGGGGTAAGCACTCATCAGAGCTGAACTCATCTGTGTGTTCTGTTCGTAAATTACCGGTTGTCATGGAAGACTGTGTCCGGAAGCCAAAAAATCGAGTGAAATTTAGCTCGATAAAATTATTCCTTGGTGCTCTTATATGGAATTCACACTGTCTGTATCCTTTCTGTTGGTACTGCTGTGAAAGGGCTCGAATCTCGTCTTTGTGTGAGTATGTAAAACTACAAACTGCTGAAAATAGAAAGTAAATGTAACATGAATATATTATCTCATTGTGCAAGCTAGCGCGCCTGTGGAAAGTTTCTAAAATTAGCGATAAACTGCGTAATAGAACAAGAATCAACGATACACACAAATTATGATAATTATATGATGACTCTTTGTGATTACATGATTTTAAACAAATTAAAAATTCATTACGATGAAGAACGCATGACAAAACCTTGACCAAATGATGCAAAAGATAAATTTAATCCGAACATGCATTTTGTTTTTCCACTGAAAATTGGCTGTAATTATAAACAACTCTGCAATACAAAACCAGACATAGCAAAATTTAACTTCAGTATTTCATGACAAGACCAAAAAAAATGCATGTCTGTTTGATTTTGTTACATCAAATAACAAAATTAAGGAAAAAAGATAAGCCCGTGTTGTACTCTTCATTGCATGCACTAAACGATCATGCTATGATTCAGTTACAATGATTTTTTTCATCTGCACCAGTATATTTATTTCAACAACAACATAGTGTTTTAAGGTATTACATAAAGCAAAAAGAGTCTAAGCAGGATTTGGATTTTTGCACCTGCTTCAATGTGCTTGGTTCACTACCACACATAATGTTACATTGTCCCTAGTATAAAATATGTTGTATTGTGCCTGAATTACAACTAAGTAGTCAAAACTTACAATAAATATTCATACTTCTTTGTTTGGTGCAAAAATTATGTCAATAGTAGTGTTGTGCCTGGTTCAGGACTATGCTGCACTTACTCCAAGTGTCCAGAGTACTTTGTTCATGTACGTTGTATTGTGCCTATTGCTCTGCATTCATTTCGAAACTATTTTCCAGTATCTCTTGCTTAAACCTACATATTGCTTTGCACCATTGTGTCTGGTGCAAAAATGTGCTGCATTGTGTCTATTACTTCCAAACTATATTGCAAAGTATCTGGTTGAAAATTGTGACACAGCATTATGTCTGATTCAAAGTTATGGTGCATCCTGGCTGGTTCAAAGTGACTTTCTTTGTGTCTAGTTCAATTATATCACAATGCTTCAAAGCAATACTGTATTGTGTCTGGTTGAAAACCATACTGTATTTTGTCTGGTTGAAAACTATATGGCATTGTGTCTGGTTGAAAACTATATGGCATTGTGTCTGGTTGAAAACTATATTGCATTGCATCTGGTTGAAAATCATATGTTGCACTGTGCATGTTCAAAGTTCTGCTGCTCTGTGTCTGGTGCAAAAGTTATGTTGCATTGTATCTGGTTCAAAGTTATATTAGCCCCGAAATACTTTTCATATGGGGGGAATATCACTCACCTGAATAAAATACTAACCTGCATATATACCTTGTATATTTATATTTACCTTATATACGACATATAAATGATACAAACAAGCATTATTTCACATGATGAAGGGAGTTAATTAAACACAACACAGCCATCATGGCCCAATATCGCTCACATGAGTTATGGTTCTTTTGTCACTCCATTCCCCTCCAATGTCCTCTATCAATGTGCGAAGAACCAACTCAATTCCTTTAATACTTTGGAAGTTATTCTCCAGACAAAGGGAGATTAAAGACTGACAGGCAAGAATTACCTCCCTTTACCATTCACATTTCACACACATCATACCATCTTTTAAGGTTTACAATTCATTCACTAAACTTATATCTGTCACTAATTTCTGTCAAGATAAGAAATGCTTTTAAAGAGAAAATGTTGACAGAATATTGTGATAATTAAATGTTGCTCTAAATATAGCATACATGCAGCAACTTTAGTCTTGCATATTGATAATCCTATACATACTATAAATGTGGGCTAGTCCAAAACTTCAGTTCATAATAATTATCATCCATTGCACAGGTGAAGAACAAAATTAACAACGACTGGAAAACTGCAATTCAGCACCGACAGACTTTTTTCTGCACCTTATGACCTTGCTTAATTGGTCAGTCAATGTCTGGTCAGTGTAACCACCTGAGGCATAGTTACATCAATCTACATCATCATGTGTAACATAATTGCAATACACTTATAACCTTTTGTCAATAATGGTATGTATAGGTAGTGCAAACACAACTGACCATACTGTCAAATTATACTGCCTATAGCTGTTCAAATGCATAATCAAAGCACTGAGTGACCCATGGTTCAAAGTAAATAGCCCAAACAGAAATCAGTGCCTATTTCTAAGTCAAATCCCACAGTGACAGGTCTAGTTTTTCAAGGCAGATCATCAGAGGGCAAACTAATGTTCTTCTACTGATGCATGTATTTTTTCTCTCCTAAACTTATGGTAAGTGAACCGTTCTTAATATATTCCTTTCGTTTCATTACTTAATCAAAGAATTCTCCATCAGTAAATGGCTATTCATTTTTTCGGTACATTTGATCAGAAAAAGCCTAACAGGAGTTATTTTAAGTCTGTGAGAAATCCAAGATGAGAGTTACAATAAAACATTACATCAGCAATGAGGAATTTTCCCATCCTTAGACATACTAGGATCTAAGAGATTTTTTTTTCCGTCTGTGTCACCATGGCTTCTGTTAACTGGCAGAAGCAGAAATGCTAGCAGACAAGTTGACGCTTTGCATGCAAGAAAATCCAAGAACATTACACCTAATTTGGTGACAAATTATGTCTGTCTACACTGGCAAAAAACCAAGCAGTGTACTGTGACAGAGACAGAGACCAGACCTACAGACCTGTCTACAATCCTGTAGCAATATAACACTGTCAGTACCAGCATTTCTGGCTTCAATGGCAATAAACAGCACTACATTGAAGTTCAATGCCAAACTTCTATTTCTGAAAAATTAATGAAATACAAGACCATCCTGACCTTGACCTAGATATGGCTGAAAGTCAAACATTGTGTATCTTGATATTATCAACAACTTTTGTGGTATATTGTTGACATATCAACAGAATATATTCACAAAAATCCCTAGAATGTTGTGAATGCAACAGGGTATAATGTAACGAGCCGAGGGCCTAAGACGCAGCAGATCCATTCAGTGAAAAGTATACTCAACCCTGAATGGGTCTCTG
>JAUMHA010398983.1:0-11361 GCA_032359765.1 Saxidomus gigantea | reverse complement strand
ATTTTATCGTAAAATAATGTATAGCTTCTTTCCCTCTATATCTATATACGAAAAGTTGCGGATCGTGTTAGAATATACAATTTGAGTTAATTTTGCTGAAATAAAAGTCAAGTCCGACTTTCATTCTTTCCATAAAAGAATGCTATTTTTACCAGTTTTAGCAAGCAACATTTTATGAGTCGTAACTGTACATGTAATTCAAAATTGAGAAATTAAAAATTTAAAGTCGCCTGCAAGTAGGATGATACTGGATTTAAGAAACTGTTTGAAGTTTCAGGGATAATCTCTGTTCATATACATTTGTATCTATCATCAAACTTTTTAAAAAGTGAAATACTATCAAGTTGTGCAGTAAAGTATTCAACTTGAAAACAGGGATCGTATATACAATCTAATAAATCCTGATGAAAAATAACCGGAAAGAGCGTAAAGATTATTGAAAGCTTTTTCATGAATAGGTTTTTGTTTCAATGATACACTGAAAATGAGAAACAGTTACTAACTTGTAAATGCACAAACCAGATAGTCAAGTATTTGCTTTACACTAACCTAGAATATAAATTTATTCTGTCTCTGTTATAAAGTCTGTAAAGTTAATTTGCATCTCCCATTTCAAAATAGTTACATAAAAGCTTTGTTTGTAGGCCTGCTGTGATACTTAGTATCACAATTTTTTTTGTTTATATAAATAGCGCTGTGAACAAATGAGCGTGAAGGAAAGTATTAGACAATAATTTAATAGCGTTAATTGAATGTTCGCGAAAGGAAGCATAGTTTTGCTTTAAAACTAATGATATATACCAAATGGAGAAGTAACACAAAGGATATACGCAATATTTCCTTGATTTATTACACTGCTTCGCTTGAAAGGCTTATAACGCGGGAAAAGGATATATGTATGAACTCGCAGCATAAAATTATATTTTTTCTAATTGTGCTTTTAGTCCTCTTCACATGATTTCTAATGCTGTTTGAGAATTTAATAGTTCGATTGTCTTCATTTTGATAGCAAATGCGCATCGACAGAGAACCTTTAGAACACCATTAAAGTACCAAGTTATTAGAGGGACTTAAACCTGCAACATGCGGTGTTAAGTGTGAACTGGTGATTCAATACCCAAATAATACTGTCTCTTATTAAAACATATCAGCTGATCAAGACAAATTTACATCAAACGACTGTAATGTGCTACATGCAAATAGTAACTCCGCAGGGAGAATTAGTATCAATAAGCAATCCAAAAGTCCACTCTTTATTAAATAGTAGGCCGAAATATGTAATTAACAGTTGACTTCTGGACTGTAATGTGAATGAGCAGATCACTTTATTTGGGCAGTTTTTACTATTCTCTCCAGACAAACATAAATAATATTTGAATCTACTAAAATTGTTTTGTGATGCACTTGTGTAATATTGCACAGCGCTTTTGTTGTACATGGTCACAAAACCGTATGTTAAAATATTTCGAAGGATATGGGTGTTGTGTAAGGTGATTATAAATTAGAAGATTCGTTTTTTAGTATCGAAATTAACGATTCTTTTGACAAATCTAGCATCCAGTGCCCATCAATATTACAATTTAGATACTATACAAAATCGTGTATTAGAAATATGACCCTTAGCTACGGAATCATGTGGGTGCCATTACACGAACCAAACCCACCCACACCAAAATTGCAATTATGTCATTTGAAAATGTCGCCCGTCGCTTTTCGTTGACGTGTGTCGTTTCATTTAGTCTTGATGTCTGTTTGCAATGCCGTAAGTATTATCGAGTTGCAGTCGTGATGTCGTTACGCGTTGTTGTGTATCTCCTGCAGGGACACAAATCAGACAACACACGACAATGTAATGCAGTTCGCGACAGTGCGACTGTTGCATAAATACTAGTATGCATAGGAAATTGAAGTACATATTGGGATAGTTATTCAACTATAAACACGTACTGTTAGGTAAGTGACCATATATTAACCACCGCGGAAAATAATGATACTGGCGTTTGTATTAAAATGCTCAAATATTAGATAAATATTTATAGGTCTATGAGAAATGGTGTTATAGATGCAAACACGACAACGCAAAGCAACATCTCAAAATATGTTATTGTATTTTTTGTTGAAAGTTGTATCGTATCACATCCTCAAATGATGTATCGCATTTTAGTGATGTCTTGCGTCGACATTGGGAGCGAACAACATTTTAAATGACACAAACAACATTCCGTATATAGACCCTTGTATTGTCTCATTGCGTCTAGTGCAGTTTCAAAGTAGTAGCAATAATAATTTTAACATAATATTTTTTTAAGAAACTCTTATAAACAGACACCGCATGTGACGCTTTTTTAATATTTTTAAAGTCTTATTTAAATGTGGCCAAACTATAAGCAAGAAACAATTAACTCTGTGACAGAGCTCATGGATTCGAGTGCCTTTATGGCCTAACACTTCATTTGGATCTAGCACTGAATTGTACCATAAAGATCTGTTTATATACACATAACTTATGCAACTCAGCAAATTAACGCTGAATATATTCCCTATTAACCTAATTTCAACCGTTCAAAACGCTTGTTTGAACAGTTATATAATCAATGGAGTATATTTGTAAATTTTGGAGTATATACATTATTTCAGGAAAGAGATTCATATAAGCTGTATAGCTTTCTTCTCAATCCTGGATGCTGTTTATAAATGTATTGTATTTGTTCATGCTTTGATAAACGATTAAATAATGTTTAAACTAATGGAGTATATTTGAACAAAAATTGAAAAAATTTACAAATCTTTGTTAAACTTAAGCTTATTCGTCTGAATTATTTCAAAATCAAACTAGATTAATATATTTCTTTTTCACTTTTAAAATCCGACAGTGTGGTAAAACAACCAGAATGTTCTTGCATCATTACTGGATTTTATTCTTATTTCTAGAAAATATCACGAAAATAGAAAGAATTTACAAATAAATACATTGAATACAAATCGCATTGAAAACATAAAAAAAGCAAAATAATACAAAAAAATATAGACTTTCAATGTTTGCAAACCTCAAAACATAGAGATTTTGATGGATGACACAACCTTCTTTTACGGACTACATCTCGTCTCTGGTCGTAAGTAGCAGATATGACCTTTTCTAATGAAATCCCAGTTAAATATGAGTCTAATTCAAAGGTCGTAAGTAGCAGTTACGACCTTCTCTGACAAACTCACTATAACAGTTTTTACTTACGACCTTTTTCTGATTCAAATATGGTCAACTTAAACACTGAGAATAGGTCTATGACATGCGCCTTTTAATGCAGATTCCGAATATGTATGGGTCATATAAGGTCGTAAGTAACATTTAAGACCTCGAAATTGTGTAGAGATGCCACAAAACCAAGTTCGCCAACATTTTCAACAGATTTTCTCAAATTGCTTTTTAGATTTTTATTTGTATTGTTGAATCTAGCCATTACTTGTACAATTTATGTTTTAGTACATCATTTTGGAGAAATTAATTTTTTCCAACGGAAACTGTGAACGAGCAGATTCAAGAGACCACTTTTTAGCGGTCCCATGGACGGTCTCTTAATACAATGTCGACTGTAAATGCCAAAATATAACAGATAGGAATAATTAGATGCAAGAAATCGATGATAAAATGACAGAACAGTATGTAGCATTTAAACATTGTTAATTGATATAATCTTAATACATAAAATATTGAATATTTTTACATTACCTGGCCCTCTATATGCAGTCTTTGAAAATCTTTGATATCTACGGACGTGTTCAATCTGTAGATATATTCTTGTCCCGGTACGTAATTTATAAACGTTGCATAGCAACTTGCGATCGCTGCGATGCCAATGATACTTTGCAATACTAGCATCGTGCAAACCATTGTTGTTCTTAAAGCATCGTGTGTTTGCTCTCTCTTCTTTTCTGAAAAATAATGTCTCATTTTACTTATTTTTCAGATTTTTTTTAATTATCAATCTTATATTTTCTATATACAGTATACAGGGACCTATCAAATGTGTTCCTTATATCCTGAGTTCCTCATATCCGTATATCGAATAAGTTCCTTATATACGATGTTTATATTTCAAACTAAAATATATATCGAACAAGTGTTTTTATAGTCAAATGTAATAAAACGCGAACCATCAACTTTTGATATTCCTGCCTCTATTTGAAGAGTTATAAAGATATATTACTGTTATCATTTTCTTCACCCGTAAATCTATGTAAAATAATTGCAAGGAATAATAAAACATAAAAAAGACGGTTCATGTTTTCATTGGCAATACTTAAACAAATGCAATCGAAGTAAGCTGATTTTCGCTTACTTGCCATAACTTGAAATATTTACACATGTAACAAGGTATTTTTCCCAAAATGGGATTTCATGCGGACGCTCAGAAATTATTTACGTAAAATATTATCAATTGAATATCGTACTTAGCAATTATGTTTGTACTCTCATTTTACTAGTTTACCGAAACGTTACACATTTGTAATTATTTACCTTTATGAATAAAGCTACAAGTGCGCTGCAGAGGGCAAAAGAAAAATGCAAAATCAACAGATTTCTTTTAACTCTCCGGAACATATCTGCAGTTCGATATATACGATCACTTTACTGTACATTTTGCATTGTTGGGCCAGAAAATAGTGTTACTTATATCCGAAGTTTCCTTATAACCGGAGTACGATATAACCGTATAGTTTTACATTAAACAAAGAAGGGAAAAATCGGGCCCAAAAAATGGTTCGTTATATACGAAGTTACGTTATATCCGGAGTCGATATATATGGAGTTTACTGTATAAAAGACAAATTCTTAACTCTGTAATACGAGACGTACATAAGCAATATTTCTTTAAAATTTTAATCTTACCTTTGTATACTTCAAACTAAATAATCTGCCATAAATCGGGTATAGTTAAACGTCTACGTCTACACAAATGTTATTCCTATAATTACAAATGTTTGTTTGTATTTGTGCTATTTGGGTCCACCGTCCTCGTTTGATGTGTGTAATCGGTACGACCCGGCTATAATTACAAATGGGTGTGGTATGCATATTAAATCAGTAAAAACGTCTCGTCAGTCATTGGGCAAGCTGATACCCATTCACATGAAACGTAACTAATTTCTTTTAGTTAAGGTAGGGACGTGCGGCCAACCATCACGCAATATTTTCTTCAAAATTGAGTGTCAAATATGGCTGGATTATATATTTTTTGCTTTGCCTTTTTTGCTGGAGTTTCTATTTGGTAAGATCAGTTCATCATTTATTTTCCCTTATTGTATGCTTTATTTTAATCTTTTATTTAACAATACAGATATCGTTAATATTGACAATGCATTTTGTGTATATCATTGACTGTAAAACAATATTTACTATCTGTTTTTCATTTGTCAATATTACCGGTATGAGAATCATCAGAACGAAGGCGGAAATTCTTGTAAGTCTTGTAATATGTTGCAATGAATGAGTTAGATATTTAGCGCTATACTATAAACGTACCTTTGCATTTAAGATCACTTTAAGTTAGCGTTCTCAATATAGGATACAAGTTGCGGTCTTTGTCTGCCTTATAAACTTTATTTTCTCTGCATGGTCACATCTGGTGTTTCACTAACTCGTAGAACTTAAACTACCAAGACAGATATCGTACCGTAGAAATTGATCGTTATTTGTACCAAAACAAAATCATAACGTTGCTTTTTTAAATCGAAAGTACGTGATATGAAAACAGCAGCATTTTTCAGTGATACTGCGGAAAATAAGAAATGCTTTCAAAACATATTTTCCTTAAGATACATCAAGGCAAACTTCAGCATTATTCTTCAAAACGGCATACATCTATATTTTGTCGCAGGCCAAGTAGCTGAAGTCATTATTTGAAAATTCTCAAAACAACATTTCCTTAATATAATCATGTGGTAACATTAATCAAAGAGATATTTTATCTTTGATTTTGTAGTTCTGGAGAATTCTGTACAGAAAGTCACCAGGTTGAAGTTATGTACAGAACACGTGGTTTTTGGAATTGGAAATGGGGATCACGGACAGAATACAAGTAAAATAAAGATAATTTTATTCTAATAATTTTTATTGAGATGTACATTTGTAATAGCAACAAACATTTGTGTACTAAATGTATTTACTTCCTTGATGTAGCCTGGTAGAAAAACATTTCTTACAGGAAACATGTATGTTATGAGCTTCCTTGTCATTGCTTTTTAGTTTCTATAAACAAATTGGCCACGAGTGTCTCCAAGTCGGTAAGTCCATGTAAGATTCCGCAAACCTTTTTCCGGGAAAATAATTGCGAAACTAACCAACTCAGGATTTTTTATACAGCCTAAATAAGTTGGAGATAAGCTCTATATTTGAGATTAAGATCAAATGTGAACAAACATAGTTTTAATGTTATTACAACTGTCAAATGACTGGATATTTACAAGATTGTATAACAGTTTGATTTCAATCAGAGAAGTACAAAACTGCGAACAATTTCCCTGCATCTTCGCCAAGATTATATGTGACTTTTCTCTAAACGAAATTTGTTTAAACAATATCCTATTGATGAATAATATATAATGCATAGGCCTACTATTACAAAACAGCATGAAGGATTGAGTAGAAAGCTCTACAGTAGGGGCTCATTTATAAACTCTATCCTAAACTAAATTTGAGTGGCAGTACGTTAATATTGATCTCTCATTTATGTTTATTTCATTTTCATTTATTTGTCCTATGGGAAGCAAAGAAAGTTTATGTATTATAGCAATCGTTGATAGCATATTGCAAATTCAAAGGAACCAACATTATAAAATATTTAATATAATATAATACACGATACACTTGATCACGAGTCTCAAACCATGACCCTTAAATCAGATTAATCCGAAACTGCTTATACATGAAATTTCCATCATCCTGTTCATTAAACATTAATGGCTAGGATCAAGGATAGCTATCCATCAGAGCCCTAGAAATAGATGGATTAATGAAAAGGGACTATGCGATCCCTCTGGATATTCATGTGATGAGGTGTAAAGGATATAAAAAAAGCAAAGGTATATCAGACAAACAGTAAGCTGAAATTTTCTGCATATCATGTACATTTTGTGTTTGCTGCTTCGTCATAAAAAACGGCATCAGCTGATCATGTCATTATGTCCTCAGATAAACATAGCTGTATACACCAGTTTAGTATTTTCGAGTAAGTTTAATCTCGTAATCAGGCATGCGACTGTCATATCAGACTGCATTTAATTGACTCTTAATCGTGCACATCTGCACCTCAGAAAAGCCGGTGGTCCGACATATAAGAACTTGACTGTTATATCGTTAGAAAAAATCATCGAAATAAATAATCAATATAAAATTGAAAGTAAAAAATCATGACATAGGGGCGGTCGGAAAATAAGTGGACTTTTGTTACTTTTCGGAAAGTATGAACTATTTAAAATTTTTTTTTTTACTCATTTTCGAAGTATTCTCCCTCTGCATCTATGCACTATTGCCATCTCGTTGCTAGCTTTTGCATTCCTTTTGCAAACCATGAAACAGACTTATGTCTAAGGCACTGTATAACAGTTAAAATCAAAGCGAAATTAAATTCGTATTTGGTTCCAGCAAGCTTTTTTTCAGTTTTGGAAACAATTACATGTCACAGGGGGCATGTTCAGTATTTGGTATCGACAGCTCTGTCTTTTGGCATAACATTAGTAATTATGTCATGTGCTTCCCAGTAAATAACTTACATAATCTTACCAGCAGATGGAGATATTTAAAACTTTTTGGAGGGTGGGGAACTAGCTCGTTTCAAATGCTTTGACTGAGCTTTTGTCTAAGGTTCGACATGGTAACCTTTTTAGCCTTTTGTCATCTGTCAACTATGCTGATACCCATCTTGCACTGACCTTGCTCATACCAAGTTGTTCATCATGCGGCGCTACTCGCTTGGCGATCGTGCATCAGGAAAACCTCTACATTTTCAAATATTGAGGGATCACGGCCTCAGTGGGCCTCCTAAACATAGGCTTGACACAAACACTAAGACACCCAGTTGAAAATGCAGAACGTGATATGAAGACCTCTCCAAATCTTTCCTGCAGTCTTTTGAAAATATGACAAGGTTTTTCATCCGCTTCCAACAGGATTTTAGGGTGGCACAGAGGTGACAAGTTAGAAGAACAGCGTTCTGTTATATAAATCCTGCGGTGGCACAGAGGTGTCATACACTACTCTTTTTTTTAATTGCACTTCTCTTTTTTTATGTCCCTACGAGATACTTACTCGAGGGAACGACTTAGTATGTCGTGGTAAGTCAAAATGGCCGACATCTTGCCATTCTCGAGCAAGGTCAAAAGATAATGTTTTGAAAGATGAGTGCATTCTATAAAAATAAACAATACTCGGATTACATCGTGTAATTTATAAGGATTAAGTTTGAATGTTTACTTTTACAATTGAACACGTAATTTTCCTGGTTGGATGTGCTTTTGATTTCCAGTGTTCTACTAATTAGATAAATAGTGAGAATCTTATTTTTAGTTTTGATACCCTCCGTACCCCGAAAAGGACATCGTAAACATATGAGATCCGACAAATAATATTTTGAAAATATGTTTTATTATAGTGTATCCACTATACCATGTAATATTCAACAGGAAAAACACTAAGATGTGTAAACAGCCAAAATCATTGTTAGATCCATTTCATACTTTATTTAAGCGACACAGTTCGTTTCAAATTTTCCAATTGCATATTTTAGTTAATACTTTATTGTTCATTTCTTTTCTAGAAAAGTGACCAGGAAAACACAAGTGTGTTGTCCCGGATGGAATGGCGCTTTCTGTAATTATGGCAAGTATAGTATCGTATTTACCGGATTCGGGGACACTTTAATCCTGTTTCATTTACTCCTCCAATTTTGTATAGTATATTAAAGAACTATGTGTCTGTATATAAATTTTATTAACAATTCTTTTACAATTATACAGCCATATGTGGAAAGAAAGGGTCTAATAGACAATGTAATCTTGATGAAGGCAAAGTCATTCTACCAAACGGCCAAGTTATAACATCAAGTGGTGGAACATGTGATAGTCCAGGGGTATGCACCGGATGTAATCAAGGCTACTACAGCAGCTCTGGGTCCCAGTTCACAGACGCCTTTTGCAAAAGTAAAAATGCTTTGTAAAATGATGTAAAACGTTTGTTGACAATAATGACAGTAGTTGGTTCATATTAATACTGCAGGTTGACAACATGAGTCTATCATCTTCCCTCTAGGACCATGCAGTCTGTGGAATAAGCTTCATAATATCAAATTTCATCATATAAGTCATTCATTGGTCGATGCAATTTAAGTTAACAGCTCAAAGAATGTCTTCAAGAACTATTATTGGAGATAAGTTTGATTTAGCAATATCAAGATCAATATTATACATTTTGCTATAACTAGTTGTTCACGGAAACTCGTGCCAACCTGAAATCTATTAGCTATCCAGGAAAAATATAGAGAAAATCGATAAACGGATCCTGTATTATTGAAAACACAATTTTTTCCAAACATTGTCATCATAAATAATTTCTATCCAGCTATGTAGGGATATACGTACATATTAGTAAGTTGCTGTATATGGTCAATGCTTATTTCGGCCTGGAAAACATGTTGTGGCTTTGAACAGGGACGAATACAAATATAACAAAGCATTAACTCAGTCACTGTTGAATTGTTTGTATTCGAGTGATTGAATTTTAAGTATTACGTGTCAAATCTGAGTGGCTCATAAGTTACATTTTATACCTAGTCATTATAATAATACAAAGCAAAATATATATTCCACTGAAAGTCGTCAATAATAACGTCATATACCTTTATTTAGAAATGCTTTAATTCTGGATAAATATTGATTCTAGATATATGAAATAGGTACGAAAAGACGAACAATGCCGTTTCCGTTATGTGATATAGAAAATATGTGCAACTATAAAGTTGTTACATTACAAAAGGGTTGGGCCACAAGTTATTAGAACATTAGAGACGACCCTTCCCTGTAGTCAGACTTTTTAGCAAATTGCGCATTCAAAATCTATTAATTGATGTATTTCTCATTTTCTATTTGACATCATTTTACTGTTCCGGTAAGTTGGTAAATAAGAAAATGATTTGAAAAATGTTGCTAGGCTAGAAATAGGGCTAGTAATACCTCTCAGGAAATTATTTGTTTGTACCATTCTTGTTTACAGTGTGCAAGCCAATTAAACACTGTGATATACCGCAATGTACAACATTTGAGAACACGAAGTGTAAAAGATGTTCTGGTGAAACTAAGAGAGAAAGTCCAGGCGAAAATGCTTACATCGCAGAAAGTCCACACCTAAAGAGCTGTATAGGTAACACTGGATTCGGTATCTGAATATTATTGCCATGTATACACTGTCAGTTAAAGCTGTTCGATCACAGTTTACGGTGAAAAAAAATCTTTTTTTCGAAAATGATATGATAAAACATAAAAAGTAAAAGAGATGGCAAGAATTTGCAAAAATCGATTGAAAATGCAAGTTTTACCGAATCGCTACGTTATATGTTTACATTGGAATTTCAAAAGGGTTTTCAACGCTTTATTATTTCGTGGCGTATTATTTCAAATCTACAAATAAATTTTACAAAAATTTATACTGGAACCTTTTTATATGACTATATGTTCTAAAATATGTTAATTTCTTACAGTTGGAATAACTTTTTTTTACAAAAAGCTGAGAGCAAGCAGCTTTAAACTGTAGAAAAGGCCTGGTTGTCGGTAATGTATCGTCTGAATTTTGTTTGCAACCATTTCATCTGAGCAAGACTTTATTGTGAAACGTGATAAAGTATGCACCAAATTTCTCTGTAATATTTTGAGATTGTATTAATAGTGTTACCTTGTAGCAAAATCGTTCTTTTATTGTAAATTACAGGTCCTGACGTACACGCATGTCGTCAATACACAATCTGCCCGAAGCCATTTGACAATCTGGTGAATAATTGAAACTTTGGGCAGTATTTTCATAACTCTATTTCTTCCTCTAGAAGACTTTTGCCTTACAAAATATTGGATTTCATATTCATTTTTACTGCTGAATTAGCTGTAAAACTTTGACGATGACGATCGTTTTTACATAAAATATTTTTAGTTGCTTAGTTACAATGTGTTTCCTGCATTAGCAGACAGATCAAAACAGATTTTCACTATATTCAATTATTATTACAGTGAATAAATATTTGATTTCATAACTTTTGTGATATATATTCTTACAACAAAGTTTTTGTATGTCCCATTTAAAATTTCACTGCCACTGAGATG
>JAUMHA010398982.1:6836-23491 GCA_032359765.1 Saxidomus gigantea | reverse complement strand
AACTTGAAAACAGTTACTGTATGCATATTCGGTGGCGACTTCCGGTTTGATACAGTCTGAGTTCGTACACTGTGCTTTTGATCATAGAGGCGTTGGCAAGTGAAATATTCGTTATTTTATGGTTGAATTCCGAGTTTTGTAATTTACAATTCAAAAGTACCTAACAGATCTGTCACGGATACTCGTGATTTCTCATTTAGGGGGAAGGAGAGTGAGGATGGTACCTGTAAATACACGCAGGCACTAAAACAATGGCAATTTCTCAGAGAGAAAGAAATAAACGGCTCTCGCCTTTAGAATCTCTATTATCAGTACGAATCAAAATAGTGCAAAAACAATCCACACAAGTGCATAATACGACATAGACATGAATGCAATGAATATAAACCATATTTTACCTGTAAATACACACAGGCCCTAAAATAATTGCAATTTTCAGAGAGAAAGAAAAACACGGCTCTTGCCTTTAGCGCATAGGTGCACGTGATTATCGTCAGATGAAAGTGAGTGAGGCCCGACATCTTAGTTATGAAATGGAAAATGATATGACTAATGATATGAATAATTGAAGATGAAAAAGCTTAAGAAAAAGAAGACACTAACATATACATACATATTAGAGACACAAATAATAACACTACACAGAGACAATATACACTCTGGCACAGACATATTGTCCCTGTGACAGATCCATAATGTATTACGATGTTCCGACAGTTTAAGATCACAAAAACAATAACCTGGCTGCTTACACGGAAATATTGTGTAAAATAATTTAAACTCTCCGGCCTGACTAGTTTTCTTTTAGCGCAGAAGATCATATGATCAAAACTGCGTAGGAAATAGTTCTTTACAGAGCAGATAACTCGTTGATTTTCTTTCATTTAAAAAAAAATATTTTTGACGAAAGATCATTTTTTACATTATGTCAACAACAAAGCCCGCTGGTGTTCCCCCTTATATAGTTTTTTGATAAATGTGAGCTGCGTTCAATCTGTATGATTATTTTAGACTGAAATTGAGAGATACTTCGGTTTTAAAAGTCTGTATTTTATACAGTTCCTTTGCTCAGGTTTAATTGGTTTCTTTGTTATCCGTTTTAACACACTGAATATATAGATCAGTGGAGTTGAGTTTCTATCTGTCCTTAGTTTTCTCACTGGACCATAAAGCTTCTCCTGAATTTGAAGTATTTCAACTTGCGTTCTAAAAATTACAACTGCAAAATGTTTGAAGATATACGCCAAATTTAGACAATGAAGCGTATGACAATTAACCATTCAATGTAGGAATACGGGTTTGGTATTTTACCAGTATTCTTTAAAGTATGCAACTGAACTCTTTTTGTGCAACTTCAAAGATTAGCATTTCATACGGTATAGTTGAAAAGAGTGTTGTCATAATAAGCGATGTCGCGAGGTAAACCGCGGGAATGATTTCAATCGGTATAATAATGTTAGAAGATATGCTTTGCACACTAGGTTTTGTTAATGCATGAGTGCTCAAGATGTAAGTGTCGTTGTGCTTTTGTATTTAGTTAAATGATCCGTTTATACTCAAACTGGCGTATCAGCGTAAGTCTAGGTAATTTATTTTGGCAAAAACTGGCTTGACACAGCATCACTTGAGTAATATGTGGTATTAAACATGATTCCAAAGCATAAATCATTATGCTAAAATTATAAGTCTGGTGTAACGGAGCCAGTCTGCTCTTGTCTTTCTTGGGGACAAGGCTGTTATTAGGAAGAGGTACAGACCGAACAGAGTAAACCCGTGAGGAATTGATCAACAAGGAAGATGGTGGGGAAAAATGGCTTTTATAAAGTTTTGGAAATGTGTAAGCTACGACAAGCTGTTGCGCTTTGATGATATCCTTGGCGCTTTCAATGAAAATGAATCTGCAAGACATGTGAACCCGACCTACGGTTTATTTACGGCGCATACATGTATGAATCACTATGAAAAAACTCCCTAAAACTCGGACTCTCAGAAAATCGGAATCCTCACAGCATCGGGCGATTTTCTAAGTTCCGTTATTAATTGTAAAATTGTATTCAGATATTCGGCCATATTGAATGATACAGGTGTCATTTTCAATTGTTCACCATTTATCGATCACGTACGTGAAAATACGTGTAGATACGATAGTAAAATACGCCGACTACGAACAATTTTGCTTGAATAATTGCATAATTACACAACTCGTTTAAACGTGACCTTTTATTGTATAGGTATATTTTACAACAAACATTCAAATAAATAAAGCAAAATATCGGCACCTCAACAGGTTTAATTACTACAACAATAGATCATATTTAGTTTCAATGCATCCAAGTAGCGCCGATTTACTTGCCCTGGTTTGTATTAACTTAAGATCTTCATTCTGCATACCACTGGGTGTATCCAAATGACCAATGAGAAAATAAGAACACTGAGTAAAACATGATGTAAGATTTTCTTTTTAAATCATTCTTCGACTGCTTTCACTTCTGTAAAGTCTCAAAATATGTTTGCACCCCCTTCTTAGAGTATGAGAGTTTAATTGTGTCTCGAGAACAAAATTAAGATAATTATACAATATGATTCCACATCAAAGCCTCAATTGAAGTTACGTTACATTAAAATGAGTTAATATACTGTGTAATATGTTAATGAGTTTCCAGAAAACCTTACCCTATCCCTCGTCTGGACAGGGTCCGGTTTTCACGGAGTTTACTGTATTCAGACTGCATATGACAAATTAATTAACAAAAAACATCTAAGAAAGTCTAAGTAATTTATTTTGGTTAAAACTGGCTTGATACACCATAACTTGAAAATATGTAATATGTACTATTAAACATGATTTCATAGCAACAAACATTATGCTTAAATAATTACAATGACATATATTGAACTGTAAAAAACATCAAGTCTGGTGTAATGCCCTGGTCCTTCTTGGGAACAAGGGTATCATTAGACGAAAACTGTGATATTGCCACCAGTAATAGATGTGGTCGAAGGCACAAAACATTTTCAAAATATTCAAACACAGATCTTATCAAATTTCTTATATTAGTGAAAGTATGATGATAAAAACTACGACCGGGGGATGCCATTTGTGCATGTGAACGATGGTATGCTAAATGCAAATGATACAAAAGTATACGATGGCACATTAACATTGCTTAAGCCTTTGATGGTAGGCTACGGGCAACGGATGCACTAACTCCTTAGTAATACATGGTTTAATCGTATAAGCCTACGGTGGCAGGCTGCAGTCAATGGATGCAGGAGTCTACGATGGTAGACTCGGCAGTTTAACCAACGATGGATGCAAGAGTCTACGATAGCAGCCTCAATTGTTAAAGTCTACGATGGCAGGCTGCGGGCAGCGGATGCTAGAGTCTACGTAGTAAGGTTTGAAAGAAGATGCGCTGGCAATTTGTCTTTTCACATTTAAGACAACAAAATGGATCGATGTAAAAGATGTCTCTGAAAAGAGACAAAGACTCCGATGCAAAAACGAAATCAGTATTTGTAAAAGGTGTTGACGCATTACTTTCGAATAGATGATTACAGGTCAAAGTTCTGGGACAATATGCTAGAACGCTACGAAACAAGAACCGGTTTAAAGATAACAAATTTATTTAAATATCTCGTTGTTTTCTTTTATCATATCTTCGTGCGCGCCTTTCATGATTTTACATGACAATTAAACAAAGCTTAAAAAGTACTGTCTAGATTTTTAAAGAAAGAACAAAAGCTGTCCCTCGTAAGTGACGAATGCCCACACAAGAGGTATCTCACAGTCTGTGTCCTCTCCATGTGCTATACAACTGTGCCATGTAATTTCAAAAACCGTTCATGCACGTCATAGTTATCATTCATACAGTACACTATTACTTTTAAGCTCTAAATGTGACCTTGACCTTTGAGGTTAGGGCGTAGGTCTTGCACGCAACACGCCGTCTTGATGTGCTGAACATCTGTGCCAAATTATTTTAAAACCCTTAAATGCATGACAACTTTTGGATAAAAAGCCACCGAAGTTCAGCTAGCACATCAGACAGGATTCAAAGATTCAAATTACACTGTGAGAGGTATATCTGTAACTGATAATTGAATAATCAAATTCCCTTCGTCTAAATTACTATAATATATAAATAGTCGACAACAATATAATAATATTACAAGTTAATCTATGCTCATTTGCTATGTCAAAACCATTGAAGTAATCACATTACATTCCATATTCTATATGGTATTATAAGATACAAGGAACTAAATGATTCAAATAAAGTACTTGGTGAACACAAATACTAAAACTACACATTTTATATTCCGTATCCTTTTGTTAAAAACCACTTACAATATAGCAATTAAGGTCATCTGACGAATAGCATCACACAAAGAAATCAACGGGCAAGAATAGTATAAATGCTGGGGAATGACATCATCAAAGTCAGTCAAAAAAACTGATGAACCACAAAATGCTATACCAATGTACTGTATATGTCATATAAAATGAAAACAAAACAAAAAAAGTGAAATAAATCTTTATGTTTCTATGTTTTCTTCGAAAGAAAAGTAAACTTCCACAGACATTCGTTTATTTAATAATGCTTTGAGATTCTTTAATTACAAATCGAATTACTGCAATTTCCAACAAAAACCAGGATATGATGTCTGGAAAAGCCACATATTTGTTTTGAGATGGAAAGAATGCAATATCTTTTATTCTACTTATGCAAGCACTGAAGCTTTTAATACAAATAAATATGCCTTATATAACTATAAGGTCTAAACCTTTTTGTTACTATTGTGAAATCGACCTTGACCTGGCACAGTTTGAACATGGACACTGCACATTATATAAGTGAGATGAACATTTGCTGACAGAATAATAAAAATTCATTCTTCAAGAGGTCAAGAGACAGGGAACAGATAGCAATTCCGGGATTCGAAAATTGGACTTGAATTATGACCTTTTCACAAAGTTTGTGCGGTTGAAACTTTCGTTTAGCTTTCTATCTTAATGAGTCAAGCCAGGTTTAAAGAAAAATGATATTCAGTGGACAGTTAATCAAAGGTTAAGAACTTTTTCGTTCAAATGTAACATTCAGACGTCAATTTCGAACGTATGCCAATTAAATATTTTCTCGACAAGCAAAACCTGTTTCGGAAATTTCATTATGTAGGAGATATAGAGAGGATATCAAATATGTCGGCCTAATGGAATATTAAATCTACATATTGTATCGTTAAGCGTTACCACTGCCGAAACTTCGATGAAAACCATAAATGGGTTTAAGAGATACTGTGCAGGCACGATGTATAACCTTTCTCTTCCACCTGTAGATAGAATTTTGAAGTACATCCTATACGTATTTGTAAGTATGATACATAACACATCTTTAAGTAAAAAAGTAAAAATACAGTCTGTTATTCAGCTAAATAAAAATATACATGTATAAACATACGTCGTAAAATGATGTTCCATATTAGATAATAAACAATTCCTAATACCATCCATTCATCAAAATAGATAAACAAGGATTTCCTTCAGAATCTTACACATGTATGTATCAAACACATGTACATAAACTATCCTTAAACACTAATCACAAGTCTACAAGTCTATTTAACAAAAGCGAGGTAGTTACAAAGGTACACGTTTCACTAAAATCGCTAAAAAGCCTTTTCTATCCATGTAAGCACAACCATTGTTCATTTTTCAACCTTTGTCCCCCCTCCCCTAAATTAGATTTCTAATAATGTCTATAGGAGAGATTAAACTTAAATGTTTAATATTTGTTATCACAAGAACTTACCAACATATGTTTCTATAAATTGATCCCTTTTACAATAAACATGTATAAAATATGAGTTTATCTAATTTTTACAATGACATGTTTTAAACATTAGTCTCTCAATCAACTTTATTTGGTCTCAACGCAAATCATGATCAGTCATCGCGAGACACTCATTCTAATATTATCTATAAACATTCTAGAAAAATGTCATAATACAGATAATACCCTGCATTAAGTAGCCAATAGTGATTTATCCCAATAAACCATATCTTTCTTAAATAGACATATACTTAAACGCCCATTTTCAAGAGAAGTTTTTTTTACAAATTTGAATTTGTCAAACATACTAGCTTAAAGTTAACAACATTTCCCAAAAGTTTTCATGTTCATAAAAAATGTTCGGTAAGCAAACGCAAATAGAAACGTAGCAATGTTTTTAAAACACATAAATAACGCATAGATGGAATAATAATATGATAAACCCACGAAGAGAAAATAAATACGGTAAAACATGGAAGGAAATACGATGAACACCAAGGCGGAAATATGAAAATGATAAACACATGAACGAAAAATAAATACGATGTACACATGGACGGATATATAAATATGACAGACACATGAACGAAAATTAAATACGATATGTACGGAAATATCAGTATGATAAACTCATGGACGGAATACGATTGTGATAAAATAGAAGAACACATTGAAAATATGTAAATATCTTGAATATTTGTCATAATGTGCTTACCTTCTTTAAATGAAGATATTATTATCCTAATTATAAACTGTTTTTTATATTAAGCCTAGAAGATAAATTGTCCTAGGTATCTAAAAGTAAACGTTCACTTGAACAGTATGATGTACTCCGGATACGTTTGTGTATCGCTGTAAATCACAAATTCTGTCGGGTTCGCAACGCTGTCACAAGTAGAATTATATCTGAAAGAAAAGCGAAAGGAAACGTTTCATGAAAATTTCTTAATATTTTCATTGGATTTATCAAGTACACACATTAGCAGATGGAACATACAGAAAACTATTACAAACCCTCATTATCTGCCGAGCAAAGCTTCTAAAGATTCTGAATGCCCATACGTGTTATTTCATATAGATCAGAGATATCACGACTGATTAATCATTTTACAAGGTTTAAATGCTACGATAAAAAACCCAGACCTTGTGTTAAGATTAACAATTTACTACAAAGTTGACTAAAGGCCGAACACTTAAAATAAATACCTGTAATATAGCCTCGCTATATTTCATTTAAGCTCCGAGCTAAACAATTTCAGTTTTTTTGTAACAGGGCTTGGTCATCTTACAGGGAGGGAATTTGTAAGACACAAGTGGGAAGATAATTATAATTACACAATAGAAGTAAATTTAAGGACTGAAAGCCGGTCTACCTGTAATATTTCACATCGGTACATACTTCGTGAAATAAAAAAACGCTATAATTTCAGATCATTCATTTCATTAGTCAATGAGCAGTTTTATATGGGTATATTGCCAAATCACTCTTATATAGCGGGAAAATTATTTAACAGTCAACCTTCTTCATGGTTCTTGCTAGTCTCCGCTGTGATAAGTCTTAATCTAGGCCCATTTTCTCTCCTTCTCCCAGCGAGTGAGAAAATATTTGACATTTTGACTTAAAATTATGTCAAAGGTTATTCTTCTTTAGTGTACTGTAGCCTAAGTGTCTATTACATGTTATGTGTTATTGATCTGGATTTTTTAGTTTGACCACCTTTTTGTGATTTGGGTTCATAGAAACTATCGGGAATATGTGTTTATGGGGAATTAATCAGCCTTGAATTAATAATTTACCAAATTTTAGATACCCTAGGCGAAGAACTGGGTTTGTAAAACCGATCAAAAGTTCAATGACCTTTGACAAGAAGAAGAAATTTTGAGTTTTACTTTTTTGTAATATGAGGAAATTAATTAACTTCTATAATAGTTATTAGCTTTTCTGTGGTTTGCTGAAATGTACCCATCGATCATATCCCTGAAATCTTAAGGTAAGTTTACCAGGTTATAATTCATTGCTTCATACGACTCTCGCATATGACTTGGTGCCGGGAATAAAGACAAATGACGTTACAATTGCCCGTCGGCCTGTGTATTTTCAAACATTATTTTTAGCATGCAAATATTGTGTTTTGAACATGAAAACATGAAATAAACGTAAAACAATTATAAGCAATAATATTTACTCATCATTCATAAGTAAATTTCAATGAAGTTTATCAAAAAATAAGATAAAAGGGCCGAGGTCCTGCTCTTTGAAAAAGCAACACCTTGGACAAAAAGCTTAAATTTAATAGACAACTGCACGTTATTCTGAGTTATGTAGATTATTCTTCTACTAACCTGTCAGTCTGAGAACCCGGTACCAGGGGAGCATATCTTTCATTGTATCCTTTATTTACTTCAGTACTCAAGCCAGTAAGAACTTTCACCTGGTACATCCGTTTCCAACCAAGTTTGTCAGGAGGTGAATAGTCGTTTCGTGTTGAGTACTCGGAGTTGACGGCAAAGTATACGCCCATACCATACCAAGCGTTCCCTTATAAATCAGACAAAAAGAAGATGTAGTATGACTCCATAGTATTCAAGGGTAAGAAAAACGTGCTAGATAATCAGAATATGAAACAACAACAGCATTGGATTGGACTTCTCTGATATTATAGCCACAGTAACAAAAATTGGAACTTGTCAAATTCTTAACACTAGTAACTTGTCAAATTCTTAACACTAGTAACGATCGACTTGTGTATGCATATTTTCGTGTCGGGTACATGCAGAAATAAATTGGGACCAGATCAGTTTTTAAAAGAAAACAACACAAACTGTAAGTGAATTTTATTGCTTTTACCAAATGTTGCTCCCGCATAACTTCTGTTAAATCCGTTTGACGTTATAGACTTTTCTGTGCTCTCTTTGATACCGTGCCAAAGTGTTTGTTCTAGTTCTATATCTTGCTTGTTCTTGTGTTCTGCCATAAGCTGCTGTTTCTTTGTCTGATATTGCTGGTATAGTGTCCTATTCTGAATTCGTCTTATCTAAAACGTAAATCTCTTTTAGCTCCACATCGTGTTTTCATTTTTACTCGTTTCAGTTTTACATCTATTAGAAATCATTTTCAGTGTTTGTTGTTGTATGTATCATAATTATATAATATTTTGATTAACAATGAAACTATCAAGCCTTTATATTTTTCAAACTTTCTACGTGATAATATATACGTTTCCAGTTTTCGTCAGACTAGTTTTTTTATTTACGCTTATTTAAGCTCAATATGCGATTTACTTTAGTCTAGAGAAATTTATTCTAAGCATATAACATAGAAACCTTAAACACATTTAAGAATCTTGCACCTGTATCAGGCACCTTAGGGCTAAAGTGCCAACCAACTTACATGAACTCCGTAGCAAACTGATTTAAAGGTGACATTGTACCTCATTTATTTGAGAAATTTTGAAGCTTCCTATCGTATTCATAAAGTTTGATTCCACATCTTTGAACTCTTTATCGGTTGGATTTAGCGTTATCTCTATCAAACCTTTCGACTCTTCCATTACCGTCCAGGTCAATGGCAAACTATGTAAAGCACCTGCATTAATTGTAAAAGGTAGAAGGTTTAACAACTCTAAAATAAATAATACAGACTTACCATCAAGTGAAAAATCGAAATTATTCCGAACACGTTCTGTGTTATGCGAAAACAACCATGGAATATATGTATTATTTTTGTTGATTAACTCATATATAATCTATCACTTTATAAAATCATATATAGAATAACAAATTTACTGATAGAATAATGATAGAACATTGTTCTATTGATTTTAAAACAGGATTGACGTATAGTTTTGCTTCATATATTTGTCGCTTCTTCACTAAAAAATGTTATAGAAAACATTTCTTATTTTTTGACACCATCATTGAAAACAATACTACACTATATTTCATATATTCATCAGATTTAGTTAAGTGTATATACAGAAAATTCTACACATGAGCAACAGTCCATACCCATGGAGTTCAATCTTTTGTCATTTGGACGACAAAAGGGTTAAACTAATTTTATTATTAATATAGATGCTTTTCATGTACTAATGTTATACATGTATAAGCAAAAGTTTAAATAAGTACCCTCTGTAAAATCTTTTCTGATAACTGAAACTGTGGTTTCCTTTTCCTTTTTCTTTTGGACGTATTCTTCCATACTCTTGAAATCGACGACGTAATGTTTTCCATCGCTGTCACGAAACTCTTTTTCGGTTGCTAAAGATCAAAAGATACACTTTAAATCTAAGACCTTGGAACGGCTACTGAAGTCATAAAAGCTTCATTTGACATTAAATGTAAAATACAAACTTGATCGGTTGAGTTCCACTTGCAAACCACTTTCTCAAAAATACCACATGACTATTGAAAACCAGCTTTGTGTTTGTTAATTTAAAGTTCTGTTACTGTTATAAATTCTCAAATGTTATGCGTTTAAAGCACAGAAAACGCTCTAAAAACGTGTAAAATATAACTTATTTCGGTTGTTTTACAGGTAGAAATGAAAATTGACATTAAAAAAATATGTTCGGAGCGGGATCGAAATGCGACAGATGGACGAACTGACAAACAGACTGACAAACACACGAATAACATTCCTATTCTCCCTCGGCGGTGATAATAAAACTGGTACATTTGTATACATATTCATATTTTTACCTATAACTTTTGTAATTTTCGTTTTTTGAAAAAGTGTAAATCATAGTTTGAGGCCTCTCGTAAAAGTTCCATGGCCACTTTGGAAGGTGAAGTCACTTTAAATGAAACTAGAGAGTTTCATTTGCAACGATGAAACGTATTTAAAACAGCTATAGTCATACTATAAATGCAAAGATTTGGATCATATCCACAAAAGTCCTTTCTCTATTGTGGCAGATGTGTGGGAAGTATTTGAATCGCTGTGGAAAGTTTATACAGGGAAAAACACTGTTTATCCAGAAATTCTTTATAAAATTTAAGTTCGAAAAATTTACCGATACAATTCAAGGTCTGGCTATTCCATACTAAACATGATCCGTAAAACAGACTTAAAGCTTATTATGGATCAAGCTATGAAATATGCAATGGTAAATGTGTCAATGATATACCCACATCTACCCTACTTACTGCCGAAAGGTATTTCACAATATTATACAAACTTTTTGTTACGAAAGCATCTTCAAGCTGAAAGCCGATGTATTTTGGATAAGGCACCCATAAATTTCCATCATCTTCGGTGTAGTACCATTCTATGTGCTACAATATATTGTAATAGATGCTCACATGCATATGTAATTCATGATATTTGTATAAGATATAATAATCATAACCTTTATTGGTGTTGTTTAAATAACAACATGCATTGAATGAAACGGTTTCAAAGAAAAATAAGTATATGTCCCTAAAAAGAAACATGTATGATGTCACGTGGTCAAAGAATGAATATTAACTGAATGTGCTAGATCTAACACTTAGAGTCAGCCCGGTTAGCTAAATAGGTAGAGCACAAGATTTGTATCCGGGTTGTGGGTTCGATTCCCGGGGCTGACAAACTAAAATTACTAACAGTCTTTCGGATGAGACTTAAAACCGAGGTTCCATTATGTATGGGTGCTACACACCTGGCATATAAAATAACCAGGGGTGCCTCTGGAATTGGGACGCTTTCTATATCTTGCACTATCCTCCGAAAACCTAAAATAACTTACTCCTCCTGGGGGCGTTGGTAATATGGATTATCCGGTACCAACGATAAAGCTCTAATTACACACACACACACTAACACTTAGTCCAGTCACATGCTGCTTACAAGTAGGCATATAATTCGCCGCACTGTATAACAGTGTGCTAAAATTTCTTGCTAATTTATAATTCTGGTTCTGTGAATTGATATTAAACCGACCACCAAAAACACATTGTCACAGGAGCTGTATATCAGACAGACCAATAGAAAAGTTATTCTCCACAATGCCCATTATCACCGACGAGACAAAATACCAGAAATTCAGTGGGGTTTTTTTTGCATATTTTGAACTATATCAATTTCTTTTATTTTTAAATATTAATGTGTCAAATGATTACTGTCCTGTGCCCATAAGGTACAAGATAGCAGCATGTTTGATACGTACATCTGAGGCGTCATTTCTTACTCGAAAAACGACGTCACATACACACTTTGACGGAAAACTAACCTCGATTAACAAACTATGAGAAGTATCTTCTATTATCATTTGTACATCAGGTCGCAAAATTGTATACCAATGCAATATGTAATCTATATGGCATATGTTTTACTGTGATTCAACGATATGCATTTTCAATATAAGCAAAAATGTTTTGTTCTCTAGAATTCTGAAACAAAAATGATGTTTCTGTGCAGTACATTATAGTGGCTTTCAATTTGAAACATTGAATTCACATTTCAAAAATGCTATTTGTATATTAAAGATTAAATTACTTAACTGAATAATGTAATAAATGTCCGAAAGCCCTTTTCCGTGTGACGCTGGTACATGAGTACATTGATTACACAATCACGACACAGTTATTTAAATCTAAAAATACTAAATTTGGTTGAAGAGTCTTAACATATTACTTAGTGTAAATGCTGAATGCTTTGTTATTCCTTTCGTTTCCTTCACCAAGATGTGAGCGCCAGATTATTAATTTGAATTAGGTACTTCTAGAATTTTGCTGAACTCAATTAAATCATCGTACTGTGTAATAACTTATTCCTCGTTGTAGATAGACTGACCACCTTTGGAAGTCTTAGACGTGTTTCATATATATTATATCCAAAGAAAATGTTAGCGTGAAAGATAAAAAAGTAATTGCTATAGCTAACTTTCACATACCTGATACACTATCCTTCCGATGTCTTTAGACACAGCCTCCCTACGAATTTCTTGTAGAAGCTTAAGAACTCTCTCGTAGCACTTGACAACAGAATCCCCTATCCCTCTTACCTTCACCTTTCGCTCCTTTGTATTCACTAGTACTTTAACATGATAGTTTTCGCCTATCTCTTCGATTTTTTTCTGAATTCAAATAGATAGAAATTAATTTGCGCTGTATATCTAGTAGGATATGACAAGATATGTGCAAACAAGACCATATTATGCAAAATTAATTATCAGTAATAATCATTTGGAATCTGCTGTCCTCTTAACATTTAATCATTCTTTAATTAAAAACTAAAATGGATTGTACAACATCGGAAGTGCAATCCATTATAAAAAAGCAATAGGTACACAAGTTTCAAAACATATTCATATAATTTTTCTACCTTATTTTTTTCCTTATCTGCAGTTACAAGGTCTAGGTCGTCAACGTTGTTTTCTTTCTTCAAATCTATCGTTGTTTCCTTTGTTTCAATTTCAACTTTAGCTTTTATGCTTTTAAACGCCAGATCAATCTTTTTCTGGTCATCAGATATAAACTGTAGCAGTACGAAGTCTCTCCTTTTTGAAGGTATCACGATATTATCATCAGCGTATTCATTGCTATTGCTGCTAATTTCATCAGCAAATCGCACACCTGTAGTTGAAAAGACGAAATATATCCTAGACAAAAAAAACTTTACCTACCCCTCTGTAAAGTTGAATTAGAATGGATAACATTTATCGAACTTTTATCGAAACGATAAAAGATAACGAAACCTGTTCGGTAAATAGCAAACAGTTATATAAAATGATGTTTGTCAGACAACTAACAAAATAAATTGACCTAAAATTTAGTTGTGTTTGATATAAAAGCAACTACCTAATGCGTGCATCTGTCATGGAGGATTGAAGATATACCTGTGTTCGTTGTGGCATAAATGATAAAAAGAATTATGTTACATAGCAAACGATACAAACAGTTATATGTTATTATTTTTGACGTAAATTACTTTGCAAAATACCTTTGACAGGAACGCTTTCGGCTTTTCTTTCGTCAGTCATAAATATTTCCAGCTCTTCTACAAATGTCTGAAATAATAGTCAAATAAAATTCCATAAATGATCAGGTTGGAAAGTTAAACATGTGATTACCTATATTAATGGACACCAACTACCCTAAAATGATTAACTTTATCAAAGTGTTATTACTGATCCTGGCATATTGCAATTACAAATAGTCAATCCAGTACACCTACTTTATTGACGACTGTCGCAGCAGGGTATAGAACAAGATTCACATGGCATTTGGCGTCACTGTTTGCAGCAGCATAGTCAAATAAAGCTCTGAAAAATGAATTCTTTATCAATGACAATATCCAGAACGTCGAAAAATAAATTAAAACGGAAAATGTCGACTCCCCACAGCGGTACAAAGGGGACTTATTTTGATGTAGTGTTGCGTTTAACCATTACACCAATACTTTTATACTCCTCATTTATGAAAACGACTGTACTTTAGACTTAAGTAAAAACTGTTTATGCCTTAAATTTAGATGTCAATCTTCTTCACTGCCATCTGATTTATTACCTATATATTCCACGTGCTACTTTTTTTGGATTGTATTTTGCCCCACCTGTACCTATAGATGGTATTGCTATAGATGTTTGCTTTCTAGTTTTCATCTTATGCAGACAATCGTCAATGCAATTAAAGATAACCTGAAATAACAAGACAAGTTACCATGTACAATAATTGAAAAGCATGGCAATACAAAAAAGCAGTTTTATCATAAAACATAACAATTAAGACTATAAGACTTATTTCATACTATTTTGAGTTGTAAGACATAGGTAAGGTATTTATTTCTAAAATAAATCTTCAAAGAATGTAATGTGGGAGAAACTAAATCAAAACAATTAATGCTTCCTAAATGCTTATCTGAATTCTATATATAACAATTCTCCGGCATAAGTATTATGAAAAATCTAATTAAGTCGACTATGCTACGGCTAAACTGAAGTTTTCTACCAGCTTTTACTTCAAGAACATTCTAAAAAAAATTATGGCAATACATTTAAAACAAATAAGAAGCTGGTCACGGTGATAAGGCTCAAGAGCTATTCAGCACTGCAAGTATAAATCTCTCTTTCATGTACTGAGTCGAACTTATTATATATCTTGACCAGAAAAGAAATATCTATATACGAAATAGTATGGCAGGAGCTTCATCCGTGGGGTTGTATTTTAAAAATATGCAATATGACGTAGAGACTTCGCTACACATTTTGCTTAGCAGAATTTGATCAAATTAATTGCTCAAGGAAAAAGCGGATGAAATATGGCTTTTGTCATCTTCATATCTAATATTTCCATTGGTACCTTTTCTCCGTTTGTTTCTGTCCAGTCCGGCATAACATAGTGATAGACTTGCGTACAGTCCAGGTTATAACCTTTTGTTTCAACAATCATTCCGGAGTTCACGTTGCCATTGAAACTATTGCATTCCTTTTGTAATTGTGGTCCGGCCTTTTTGCAAAGTGAATCCGGTATCACGCCGATAAGCCTAGGAAAGCGTGTTGTTGTACTTAATATAACGTCAGCCTAAAAGGTGAATATGGCGATTTGTATCAGCTGTCTAAGAGTTCAAACAAAATATTTGAATATCAATTGTTCTGTGTACATGTGACATATTTTCAATGGTAACCATTTTCTATGAAACATTCACGTCGTAGATCAACATTTTGTAGCTTTGAATCTTAAAGATAGGAAATGTTCCGAAAAAAATCATGTTGAAAAAAAGATCCAAACCTTTGCTAATTCTAGGTTTCCGTATGTGATTTCAAGGGATGTTGATGACTTTGGTACGTTCCAAAGACGCTTTTCACCTACAAGAAAATACACTGATAGCTACATTTAATTGTCAAAGTTCTGTAAAATTATAGTGAGCTGTAATACAAGCACTTACCATTTTTAACTGTACATAAATGTTACTTGACTTAAGCTCCGTATTTGTAAATACATTGTACCTACGAATCCTGTCAATTAGCAAGATTACTAGTACGCGGTCAGTACTGTTTAACAGAAATATAAGTTACTCAAACATTTTAAATACTTCAAAAGAAGAAACATAACAAAATGACACGCTAACTACTCAGTTAATAGTTCTCTTGCGTTTGCGGATCACACGATAGAGTTTGATTTCATCTGGAATGATTCTCGACAGCGATTAGTTTAAGATGTAAGAACTTGTTTCGCAATCGATCGAGAGCATATAAATTACTATAAATAAATAGAAATAGCCATTGAATAACTTGTTATATATATTAATTATTCCATTAATCAATGGGTCTAAAAGAATCATCTGTCAAAGGCTGACGTTACATAGTCGATAAGAGAAAACGCTGTTCACTCTATACTGCTTGTTCTCGTAATCCAGTGTTTCCGTAAAGTCACATGCAGCTGCGTTCTTACCGTCATATTTATCAATCTTCTCCACTTTGTTGGCATTATTATTGGGTGCAGATGGAGCTTGCATTTGTGAAAACATTTGCCTTGCTTCTTGATGAAATGTCTAAAATTCAAATAAAAATTTATATTTTGAAAATCTTTAGAAATTCTTTCACAAAATTCACTTGTAATGTTCTGAATTGCAATACTAATTTTAGTTACTTTTCATATCAGTATTTATACTGAACTGAAATTTTGCTTTAAGAAGTAGAATCTTCTCACGGTGGTAATGAAAATATACATTTTTGTTCTTTGATTGCTTATAGTCCCGGCCGACCCTGGAATATCTCTCTGGGTGAACTTGCAAGTTGCGAAGACTTCTGACAGGCGCAGATTGAAGAGAGACAGATGCAGATTCAAGGGAAGCCAGGTACCTGACCCAAGCTGCTCTTTTACGAATAAACTCCTTGT
>JAUMHA010398949.1:0-11363 GCA_032359765.1 Saxidomus gigantea | reverse complement strand
AAAATACTCATATAATGTGTGTTTTTGTTTAGTAATTTCGAAATATCTTTCTTAAACTAAAACAAAGTATATAATATTCTATTACGCAATTATTTTGTCGCTAAAATGAAATAATATTTTATTACTTCGACGTTATTTTTTCTCGATATCGACCGATTTAACGTGTCTTTCCTAATATTTAGTTTATTCGAGGTGTTAGCCCTTATTCCATAATGAGAAAATGAATGTTATAACTAATACTCGTATTTCAGTTTTTGAAGAGTGTTCGCTTTTGACTGACTACCGCTGCAGAAA
This sequence comes from Saxidomus gigantea, assembly GCA_032359765.1. Taxonomy (NCBI): domain Eukaryota; kingdom Metazoa; phylum Mollusca; class Bivalvia; order Venerida; family Veneridae; genus Saxidomus; species Saxidomus gigantea. The sequence continues at coordinate 11,069 of JAUMHA010398949.1, read as the reverse complement.
TGGAAAGTGCATCCCTTTGTCACAACGCTGCGATTCGGTCAAACACTGTCCTGATGGATCTGATGAAACTGAATGTGGTTAGTGAATTTATCTCTGTTTGGAGAAATATGTCAATACAAACATTGCACATATTGTGGTAACCGAACATAAATGTGTTCTGAAAAAGTGTCCTTTGATCGACTGAAGCAATCCATTTTTGTTGCCCTTCAGTTTTAGCAAAATTATGTAAAAAAGAACTTATACTTACTTGTTTTTGTTGTTTAAAAACTATGGTTGAAATAGGGATATTTGATCTCTCGAAAAATATAAGATACTTAATTGGGTTAGAAAGGTTAGAATACATCAACTAAAATTGAAGATAGACCGTGTTTACTGCATATTAACCAACATACGCGTAAAATCTTTTGAATTAACATTTTTGACTGAACATTATCTACTTACTTTTTTTTAAATGTAACATACTGTGATGTTTTGTGGATAGGCTGTGCATTGGTGCGTGAGAAGAAAACATTTTATGATATTTCTGTTTAGTACAAGTGACCCATATTTGCAGTTGTTTTAAAATTCCTGTTCTGTAAGAGGTCAATACAAGGATGTTACACAGCAAGTTGGTAACATTCCATCAACTGGATAGAAAAAAAACGAAGCCGTTAATGGATTGGGCTACAGTGTCCTCAATGCGCAGTCAGTGGCCCGGAACCAATCTCTCTTATTAATGATGCAAGGGTGCTTTAGAGCATGTTTCACGACAATTAATCGATTGATGCGTATAAATACGTAAAACATTCATGTTTTAGTAACATCGGCCCCTATGTGCAATGGACTATAACCATTTTCTCGATTATCTAAGAGGTCAGTTACATACTATACTTATGATACTCTTTTAAACATTGGTCAATATATGAAGCCGCGCGTGTAATTTTTAGTTTATATAACAATGGTACCTTAATATGTACAATAGACTGAAACTAGTTCCTGTGTTTTGAAAGAGTTCAATGCAAAAATGCATAAAAGAAGTTTGGAAACAGTTCTGACATCTTGCTTTAGAGAAAAAGAGGGTTAAAGGAAATGTTGACAAAGCACGATGGAAATAAACGACGCTTAAATGACGCCGGACAGACCATCTCTATCATAAGCTAATTTAAAGCAGTGCACATGAGCAAAACCAGCGTTAATTTTGGAATTGATGGACTTCCTCAATTATTCTGTTATATTTGTTCTTAGACACCTTGAACCACAAACACATCTAAACTTTGCAATCATTTCTCTGAGCATATCTTAACGTTTAACTAAAGGGATAAAATTCTTCCTGAAAGTAATAGTTCCTAAAAGGAATGGTTCTTTTTTCTCAAATGATCGATGTCAGATACGATAAATTTGTAAAGGAAAAAGAAACAATCTCAAGATTTAAATCAAAGATGGCTGCGTCAGTGTTTCATCCATAAATATTATATACTTGTTCTTATCCTGTTTTAAAAGCCAGTGATACACCAGATTTTAAATAGTACATTACAGTAATTTGAGTACAGTGTATTACTTACGTAAAAAATAACAAAATAACATTTCTTTGATAGTTGTGGATTTCATTTTTTCTCTATACACACATTTCAGTTGAAAAGTAAAAATGCATCTTATATTTTAAGATTCATGTCAGGCTAACGCCTTTCATTGTGACCTCGCCGTTTGTATACCAATGCGATTAAAATGTGATAACTTTACGCACTGTGAAGATAGAACCGATGAAACGTCTTGCGAAGCGAGCATCTTCACTTCATGCCAGGATGTTTGGAAAGCTGGATATAGAAAGTCTGGGTATTACAAATTAGGTATATATAATTAGCATAAATAAAACTCAAAGAAAATTAGAAATAAACATAGACATGAAGAACGATTTTGAAAATACGTATTTAGAATAAATGGTAAAAAATAAATGTGTCAATGGCAAATATAAGTCTGCATCATTAAACTTCATCTTGGAAGATGTGTACCGTTGTCTACCTTTGTAAGTTTTGTGACAACCATTTATGCTTTGTCAGTGGGATGTTGTCTAGCGCAATAGCTTGTCACTGACAATTTATATTCTTTTCCAATCACTGTATAAATTCGTCAATGATTTAATGAGACGAAAATACAGCAATGGACAATCTGTTTGCTACTACCTCTTCTCCTCGGGAAAGAACGTATGAAGGGCTGTGCTTTATCGCTTTCTTTAGTTTTGTTTGCTGCCTATCATTTTTCTCCTAGTGGAACAATACTTAACCTGTTTAAAGAATTAAAGAAATCTTATCAGAAGTTTTACTTCTGTCGTGGAATTTAACTTGAGTAAGCAAAAATAACCATTATATTACATTTTCCTGTATATATGACATCAGAAGTTTCAGAACTTGGAGATAAATACCTGTCAATGAAATCTTAAATACTTTATGCATGTAGTAAGGCGTCATGTATACAATACATGTACATGTAGAATGCGCATGCGTACATGCTTTTATAACTGAGCATTGAAGAAAACACCAGGAGAGAGAATCAATATACGTTTAAACATCAAGCTGTGAAAATAAGATTTGAAACAAAATGTAAAAATCACCATAATCTGAAAGAGTGACGAGAATTGTGAGCTGTATCACAGTTGGAGTAACACATTGCAGAATGTGCCAAAATAGTCCTAGTATTGTGCAAAAATTTGCCAGTTATTAAAATGCAAGACATATTTCCCATATAAATAAAATGAACGATTCCTTTTCATAAAAAAAAACATACTAATTTAGACGTTAAATAACATGACTATATCATTGGTTGTGACATCCGATATGTATACGTTTAGAACCAGATGTAACGTCGTTTACAAATATTTCTCCTTTGAGTCAATTCAGGTGTCAAATGTATTCGGTTTATATATCTTTTATATACAACAATTTGTTTTATTTCTATTGAGTCATACGTCTATACTTAAATGTAGTTTGTGGTTTTTGATTTGTACTTAATATTCTTCACTTTTATTGTGTAGTTAGTTTATACGTATTTTTTTAATAATATAAGTTCGAATATTTTGAGTGATTCTTGTTAATGAAGTTAAAGTGATTTATCCAAACCGTTATAACTTAATTACATTTATCTTGTTTTAGGAGATGTGTATTCAAAATGTCAGTTTGAAAATGTTTACGAAAAGGGAACTATGAAAACTGTCATACCGTTGGACTTCCATTTTCAAGAAATGAACTTTATTTGGACTCATGTCGTTATTCTTGGCATGTTTTACAACACACACTCGCTGTTTGAAGGCGAGTTAGAGAGCAGAAATGACTTCTCTATCTTCTACAACTATGATGGCAACTGCACTCAACAGGTAATAAATATTGATATCCTTTTGCATTTTGTTTAAGGGTCATAAGATTATTAAATTGCCAGATTGGGTTATATTCTGATCACTTTAAAAGACTACAGAGTTGATCAACTGTGTCAAATATAATCAAATTCTGACTAGCCTTTCCAGATTTATTTTTACAAAAAGCACCAACCCATTTGGGCCTCATCTCTACGAGGACATTTTTTCTGCAAGTTCAGTCATTTGATTGTTGTAAGTTAAATTAAATCAGTTCTACTACATTCAGACAACAAGAATTCATAAGTTCCTACATAGAATATGTAAGAAAAAAGCTATATCCCCTTCAGGACACCTTTTCTTCTTTAAAAATCAATTTAGTAAGTTTTCTATTGTTAGAGACTACAAAACTGATTATTCTGACAAGCATTTTAAAAGAAGAAACACTTTTAAATTCATGCCCATGCCCCTATATTCCTTACGGGTTGGGTTGGTGCTGAGTAGTGGATGTAAGGGATGAATATATCCAAGATAGTAGTGGATGTAAGGGATGAATATATCCAAGATAGACCATTATGTTATTGTTGGAGCTGATTGTAATTGAATTTTCACAATCAGTTTCAGAGAATTATAAGTGTAAATGTTTATATTGAATAAATATGAAAAAACAATAAAAGGGCAATACTCGTGGACTTACAGTAGTCGGAACGTAACAGTTGTCAACATTTGCGAATATCGTGCGTGTAACGTGCGTATAACGTGTGCCCTCATCGCGTGGTTTGTCAATCGTGTATCGTGTATCATATGACCAGCGACACGGGAAAATGGGCCTTCGGACAAAATACTCGGAAACTAGCTTTCTTGTAAATTTTGAATAAACAATATTTCAATATCAACATTGGAAAATTTCAGTTACCTGAGTCCAGTACATACAAAACTACAACAGTTTGAAAAAGTATACCTAAGGCGTCATTTGTCACTCTAAAAATGACGTCACATACCACAATTTGACGTCAAAACTCACTTCAATTTACATGGGCAGTTTACTTTTCCGGTAATCATTTCCTAACAGCAGCATTTATTTTTGGTTGCAACATTATATACTCTCAATATATATCATATCTGGTGAACTATAAAATTTTTTTTTTATCGTATCATTCATCTTGTAACGTGCACCATATACTATACACGATATACGATACACGATTCACAATGCGTACACGGTATACGGTATACGATTCGGGGCTTTATTCAGCGTGTATATCTCCGCAAAAAGAAACTAATTAGAAATGAAATATTTTAGGTGATAGAGATGTGTTTCGTATACATCTATCCCACAATGAAGATGATAGAGATGTAATTATCAACATATGAAGCTATCGCATATTATATGTGATAGAGATGTAATTATCTACGTATGGAGCTATCGTATATTTTAGGTGATAGAGGTGTGTTTATAAATATATGAAGCTATCGTATATTTTAGGTAAAAGAGATGTAATTATCTACATATTAGGCAATCTCCTATGTTAGGTGATAAAGGTGTGTTTATCTACATATAAAACTATAGAATATTTTAGGTGATAGAAGTGTGTTTATCTCCATATGAAGCTATTGCACGATTGAATAATGACTCTCGATGTCGCTGCGGTATAGTGAACTTCGACATACAACAGTAATTATAAATTCTTTTTTAGTACTTCGCTATTGTTTAACAAGACTGGAATCGAATAAACATCTAAAAAGAATGTCTGTGTTACAAATTGCATAATTGATAGTCGGAAGGAACTCACGCTGCATATTACATACATAATAATAATGTAAATGACCAATAAATGACATCAAAAGTTGGTTTTACGCGTTTAGTGTGTTAATTGGTGTTGTCATTACTAAAACTGGAAGAAATGCGCAAGCCTTGCAGAACATTCCCTTTATTCTTTATAACCTATATTTTTATCTGATTCATCCCAATATAAACAGATGGCTTTGTAAACGTCTTGGACAAGGCAGGTTAATACAGTTATTGGGTAAATGTCACACAGTGATGACTTTGAACACAAACCCCCACCGTTGATCTGTATACTTATTCGTTAAATAGAATTTGTGTTGGTATTGCTTTACACGTAGCAGAGTTGCTTTTCTAGAATATATTTGTCTTGATTATGTCTAGAGTAATATTATTTATTGTACAGTGGTTCCAACCAATACCCAAGAAGTATAGAAGTTTGCCCTACTGCTTCCGTTGGCAACATGACACTTTCATTGGGAAAAGCTGTTCTGGAGAACACTGATCTTTTGTACGCGCAAAGCACTGATGAAGGGAGACATGTAACTTTTAGGAAAATAAAACTGGAACCATTTAATCAGATTAAAGCTGGACCTGCTATATGCATTCACAGTAATAATACTACTTTGCATATTTGAAACAAAAATACATTTAAATAGCCCATGTAGCCGGCGTTGTATACTCGAATTTCATGGTTAAAGGTTCTAATGTTCAGCTTGACGAAGTTTTTATATTACCATGGGTATGTAAACGTTGCTTTGAATTGACAAATCCTGTAACAACTGAATAAAATAATATTTTATGAAATTATTGATTGCTTATTTAAAAAAAAACCTATATTATTATTTAATTAGTTACGTTAGTCTTATTTCGGAAATTGATACCGTTTAACAAATAAACATCAATTAATTATATATGTGTTTGTCAACATTCATGATAGAAAAATATGTTAGATGAAAGAAACTATTTTAGAACTTATTTCCTTATAAATTTTGATTATTGTTTATCCAGATTTTACGCCAGCCGATGATGACTTCATTTGCAACATTGACGGAAAGCACATTCCTGTTGGACAAAGATGTGTATACGACATAGATGCCTCGGGCTTTCCTAGTGGATGTACAGACGGAAGTCACTTAATAAACTGTGGTGCGTACAAAACTTATATTAAAAGAGAATGAAATAAAGCACAGGTCAGTTATCAATTTTCTCATATAAGCAGTACAATGTATTACGTTTGCATGTACATTTTTTTATGAAAATCGTTTAAACACAACAAAATATGTTTAAAATAGTTTTAAAACTATCACGCTTTGAACTGAAGTTCTACGGTGAGCCTGCATCAAATTGTAATACAGAATGGATTTGCTCTCTGCTTGTGCTAAAATTAATATTTCGATTTTGTTTGGGTTTAATTTGACCGACGGCCGTTCCGACCTTTCAGATATTACGGATGGTTTGGTTTTTGGTATAAAACTGTAACACTGTTCACTATAATTATAAACTTAAGGTGAAGCAAGACCGAGTTCGGTTTTATATTGATCAATGCCCCAAATTTGAAATATGTAAATTCAAAGAATCCTGCTAATCGTTTTCAAGATGCAGTCCAAACAAAAAGTATCAAATTTCAATGTGAACGGTTCAACAGTTAGGCAATAGTGTTTTTTAGCTACTGTCAATGCATGCATTCCAAAGCTCAAGTTATTGGTATCTATCATTTTAAGCGATATCATTTTTAAAAAGTTCTTCACCAGCTATAAGATAATGTACAACAAAGGATGTGTTCACTAGACCCAGACCTATAGGTAGAAATTTCTACTTATTTTAAATGTAGTACATTTTGTATGAATGGTTGTGACTTAAAATAATATAGTGAAGTGAGACTGTTTCCTATTCTACTGAATTATGTGAAGGTTGCTCGAGGGTGATGATAGTTTGCGAAACGAAACGAAAAAGGGGAACCAGGTGGGAGGCAATAAAATTGATGAATCGCCTGTCTTTATAGCAACACTTTTCAATCACTTCTCAATCGCCTGTCTGTCTCACTATCGCCTGTCCGTATGTATACCTGTCATCATTTTTCAAGATTTATTTACAAGACTTGATCTTGATTCGTTTCGTATTGCAAAACACTGTTATCCACAACCAAAATATTGTCAAGAACCATAAATATCGAAACTCTGCATGGACAACATTTTGGTTTAATTACATTCTAACATCTTCATTTTCTTTACACATTTTGTTGTCGCCTGCCGCTTGGCTGTAGTACCATAAAGCGTTTAAAATCTCAATTAATATGAGTTGAGCTAATTATTCGCGATTTGAGCTTTGCTGATAGTCAGAAGTCTGTATTGGACAAGAGATCGTTTATTTACCTTTGGCAAAATACTATCATAAAGTATTCGAGGTTTGTTTTAATTCAGAAGTATTTTTGACAGGATCAATATTGTAACGCTATGAAATTTTGCGTAAGCTTATTTTGTAATAATATTAGTAATGGTAGTTCATTCAGTGGTTTTATAGATAAAAGTTATTTTCGCACAATTTTGAAAGTGGTGTTGTTGTTCACTCCTTTACATATATTGGTGTCTGGAAACAAAAGAGAGTATGTTGTTATACAATGTTAATAAAGATGCTTGTATGGTACTTTTTCTTGGGAGGGGCATGGGGGGATAATTTATCTTTTTTGTTTCGTTTCGCAAAAATATTGTTATTAATCGGTATAAAGGTACTTTGCGTGACGTATTCGGCGAATTAGACGCCTTAAGCTTTGAAATTCACATTCTGCCAAGGAGAGGCATTTCGTCACCGTTTCTTCCATTTGGACCACGCTGCTTCACAGCACTCAAGGACGGCTTGACTACCAAGAATAAATACGCATATTATCAGCATGTTCCGGCTGAAAAATTGTATCCAAAATATAGACAATAAAAGAACTTGTGCGTACGTCGTTGTTGTTAAAGAAGTTTATATTTGCAAAGTTGCATAACATAAATCAATATTGTTTAGTTTCGTTTTGCAAGATACCGTCAATATGATAATGGTACTTTGCGAAACAAAACCAACAACAATTGATTTTGATTATTGTCATCTTTACTGAAACTAGGCATACGGTAATAGACAATACAGGCCTCATAGTATCAACAAAATCAAGGTCATACTGACTACTTTACCAGTTATATCTTCGCAACTAGTGAAACCTAAATGTCTGTATACTACACTGTATCTGAGACACTTTTTGGTTGAGTTTAAAATTTTGCAGACTATAGCTATACAGTCATGTGAAACGGCGTTTTAATTCTTTTAATAAAAACATAATCAGGTCAATTTCAGATGGTCTCTGTTTTCATATAGACATAAGCGAAGTAGTTTAATTTAAACGCTGTGAACTACGTAACCAAGTACAGACTCTCAAACGTGTGAGCATTGTGTTTCCATGCTCATACGTTTGGAATAAAATCATAGATACAATATTAAAGAAATTGTGATTTGCAAGCAATGATTTCTTAAATTCTAGCAACCATTGTACAATAATTTTCAAAGGAATATACCTGGGCGTTTTTGTTTGCTGTTTTGCTGAGTAACAGTCAAAGCCAAATATCTGCAGTCTTGCTAATGTGAAGTTTCATTCTTGCTAAAGACTTACCTTTCAAGCGCAAACAGTTATGCGTTTAAAGGGTTGGTCTCTCTTGAATGGATATATTATTTAATTTAATCTAATGAATTATCGGGCAGATTGAAAACATGCCTGTAATCCGACACAGTACGAAACAAGTCTAACTCATGCGAAAGGGCTGATAAAAACCTTTTTGTGGCATCGGCTTACTGCACAGATTCTGTAGAGATCTTTACATCTTTGTAACAATTTATCATGCTGTCAGTATGCTTATTTACTCTGGTAGTGAAGGTTTTTTTATAAAGGTGGTACGTTTAATTTCAGAAAGTGGTTTCTGTGAAATAGCGCGAACCAGTATGTGACTATGGTGACAACAAGCCTCTCCTTCGTGAAGCATAAACATACAATTCATAGTGAATTTCAAAGATGAATACGTCAACACGGATTACATGCATGTTTTATCTTAAAAGCCAATGACAATTATAAGATAATACTGTGGTTTTAATAATGCAGATAAACGATGTATAATGTTGACTATTGCAAATTACATATATACAATAACAAATGTTAATTTTCTATATTTGTTTCCTTACTAGAAACATTTGACTGTCCTCAAAGTACGTTGAAATGTCCAGAGAGCTACTGTATTCCACATAGATTTGTATGCGATGGAATTCTTCAGTGTCCAGGGGGTGAAGATGAAGAAGAATGTGGTATGATTTAGATATAAAACTACTTGTTCAGCATCAACTCGGGAATTGCAGAAACACAGAGAATCCTCTACCACGTTTGTTCAAAGAATTAGATTTTTGGGAGGATTGGAGCAGCACCTAGTTTTCTTCTACAAAAATTGTTCAAAATGTGTTTCTTGGGTCAAAACCGAACTCCGCCTCGCCTAACTTGTTTTATATCTAGAGACAAATCTATGGAAATTTTATGCAACTCCATTAGGCGACTTAGAGCTTCGATAGTTGTTGATAGCATCGCCAGTGGTCCTCTGCTAAGATTGTTCAAATTATGCCCATTGGGTTAAACTTGGCCACACCGATGGGGTTACTATTTTACATATATTTAAAAGGAAAATGTTTGAAAGTCTTCTCAGTAATTGTAAAAGTCTAGAGCTTATATATTTGGTATGAAGCATTGTCAAGTGGTCCTCTCCCTAACGGTTTTATGTTTGCCCCTAGAGTCGAAGTTGACCTTTGACTTACCTTTTAGGGGTCACATTTTGTTGCTGTGGTTGACAATAGCCAATACTACCCAGCTCAGGGATATAAGGTCATCTTGTTTCTATGTCAGGCGCAGACATAGCTCATAAGCATATACTAGCTTTGTCGTGAATATACAAAACATTACAAAAATTAAATTTTATTCCCAAGCAGGGATATGGTAATGATCATCGTCCGTCCGTCCGTCTGTGTGTCAGTCATGCATTCGTATTCGGGCCATTTCTGATGAACCACTGAATGGGATTTAGTGAAACTCAATACACTGCTGTACCTATCATGGTATATGCCTATATTTTCAGTACTTTCCACTTCAGTGGTTTTTCTTTTCTCCTTTTATCACTTTTTCGTGTACGTTAGAGTCCTCGCTATTTATTAGCAACCACAGGCTGGAATTCGATAAATCTTTATAAGAAGTTTTCTAAACAAAATGAGATGCTCACGTTGCCAAAATGATCCGGACCCCTTTCGTTATGTGTACGTATTGCGTCTATAGTACTTTTGTGCGTTCTTGTCCTGGCTATTTCTCAGGAGTAACTTGTCTGAATTCACTGGAGCTTTATAGACTGCATTACTATCAAGATGAGATGTGCGTATCATCAATATGTTTAAGTTCAGTATTTGTTGTTCATTAATTTCCTTTGATTACTTTTTCACATACCTTTACATTAAATCTTAATGGCAAGTTTTCCTAACAAGAGTGTATATTGGAAGCATGTTCTGGTAAAAGATATTTCAGTGCATTAAGGCCTTTCATTTGTGTACATACAGTATATATACCCGGTAGCTCTTTTGTGCTTTTTGGGCCATTTTAAGAACTTTTAAGTCGAATTCAAAGAAACTTTACATACCGCTTCATTATTAAGAGGACATGCATGTTCCAGTGCAACAATATGTTGAAGGAGATATTAACATTGGCACCTTTTTATGCCCCCGAAGGTTGGCATATTACAATCGCACCGTCAGTTTGTCCGTCCGTCCGTCCGTCTGTCCATCTGACAGTCTGTCCGTCCGTTCGTCTGTGCGTCCCCACTTACAAATTGTGTCCGGACTGTAACTTTGTCATGCATTGAAGGATTTTAAAATAACTTGGCACAAATGTCTAGCACATCAAGACGA
>JAUMHA010398938.1:0-11364 GCA_032359765.1 Saxidomus gigantea | reverse complement strand
CATAAACTTTAACATTGTCATACTGACAGACTTTATCGAAGAATGCATTATATACTATTTTGATATGCACTATCAAAGCATCTTAAAACAACTTCTGGATGCGAAATCAAATCTAATCCATATTAACCTCTTTAAATCAATTAAAATATTTTAGATAGAGTAGGTTTGAAATTTTTGACAGTATTGATATCGACTGACGAAACAAGTAACAAAAGCAAACAGTTACATTTGTATTTTTTGGCATTTCAAGGTGAAGTAAACTTTCAAATAAAATCGACAAAACATTATGTTCATTTGGACTGTTGGCAAAGTTACGGGGTATATCAAAAGTCCCCGTCCTTGCACGTTTACATCACCGCAAGCGTGGGTTAGAGTGTACGTTCTGATTTACTATCTTTTCAAAGAACTTGCAAACAGTAACATATGCAAATATTGTCGAAATAAGAAAACTTGTTTGATTGTTGATGAGTTGAAAGCTTTTAGTTTAACAGATAAGTTAAAGGAGAAAAAATTATAATGTATCTGCTCATAATAGGAATGTAACTCATTTGAATTAATGAACACGAAAATTACACTCTTCGATAACTGTCATGTTCAACCGCAGAAACAAAACTGCCTATTTCAATCCTAGAAGACCATCTCTTCAGATAATCCACGGTCACGGTCGTTCTAATGATGCAATTACCGAAATTCAGGTACATGTAGATGCTGTACAGTGTTTTGTAATGAATAAGAGAATAGAGTGCTCATTCAGTAAATTGCTTACTCTTACGAAAAGTTGTGGTTCCTTTTCATTAATTTTGTTTGATGTCCATTACAAAAATGTACATAAATAAACTTTTTGCAGGACGAAAAAAATGAAAAGGCTGAATACGTGCGTAGATACATGGAAAACATCATCAAGGATTTAATACCTAGGATAAAATCCAAAGTCAAATGTTGAAAGCAAGCAGTGGAACCATTAACATTTACAACCACCGAAGTAATCTAAGCAGACTACATTAGAAGACATGTTTGCGGAATCAGTAGTCTTGGAATGTAAGAGTGTTTTAGTAGACTGTAGATCTGTACAGCGGTCAGATAATCACTTGGCAGTATTACATGTTGTAGCCACAGGTTTCTAGTGTAGCTTTGCACTCCTTCTACATTCCCAGTATTCATCTGGTTACCACTTTCCAAATAGCCCTGTTTGACACCTTGTTTTGTAATGTGTTTGCTGTTGCTGTATATTTGGACAATTGTGGTACTATAATCTACGGTTATAATTGGGTATGGAGGCCTTCACTGAATACTGAAATTTTACAGTACTCTACTTAACACAGTGTTTTAAAAAAAGTTAGAGTTTTGGGTATTGCTTTATTTTGATTTTATTGTAAGGTAATAGTAAAAAATTACTTTGATATACATGTATATGAAACAGCTGAAAGATTAATATCTGTCTACTACATGTATAAGCAAAAAAAGTGATTAAGAGTACGGATGAAGTAACTCATCCGTTGTCTGTTAGAACACGCGGTACTATCGCCTAGTGACTACACACATCAAAATCGCGCCGACGAAAAGCATAAATAACACACACTGCGTAAATTTACAAATAATTTGCTAAATGAATATATCTAACACGAACTGTATAAGGTAAGCTTGTCTATATTAAAATCACTTTTGATGTATAAACTTTTAATCCTGTACGAATCAGACAAAGCTGCTCTATAGTTGCACAAACAATTGTGTTTATTGAGTTAATTATTAGGTTTTTTATATACGAGTTCATCATTTGAAAAACCTTGCAGAATGAGATTTGTCAAAATAAGCTCAATGAAAATTGCTATTACTATTTAATTGACCAATAAAACATAACGAGAAATAAACATCAGGAAAAGTAGCCTCCTTTCTCATTTCGGATATTTCGTCTGTTAGCAGGTGAATTTTATATAGGTCTCATATCTATTTAATACCCCAATATTCAACCATTCTCCGTGGTTCAGTGGTTGATATTTGTTTCTATTTTTTTGAGGTGAGGTTCAAATCTTTTTATTCTGCGTTTGTTACTTTTCAGCTTTAAATCTGAACATTTTTAGACTCGAGTTGGGCGGCTAAAATCAAAATAAAAGTCTTATATTTGAATTGTCTTCTTGCAGTATCTTGTCCGAAATATAGTACACTTACTTACATACATATGTGTTGATTCAACCGAGTTTAGATTTAGCAAGGCCCACATAATGAGATACACCGGCTCTACGTTAAAGTCCCAGGACCACATTGAAAAGTGACTCTTTTTTTACAAAGACAGATTTCTTACCGGCGGAAATGACCAATGATAGGGATGTGTTAAGTGAATATGATAATGATGAGGGAAGATTTGATCTACAGGATAGTGATGTACAAATAATAGACATATCAGATGAAGAAACAGGAATGGAAGGACGGACATTGCATACTGAGGTAAAAGTGTATTCACGAACAGGCTATAAATAAACGACCTATCGTGACGGTGAACCCATTTTTTAACATCGTTACATACGAGAACGAATATCATCAATATACAATGAAAATAGAATTTCATTACATATTATGCACCTTATGAAAAAGCCCGTGATGATTTGTTTGTTTTGTTTTTTGATTGAATGTGTTGACGAAGTTTAAAAAAAAATACATACATACAATAAATATTCATTATTTGATGCAGTGACGTAAATATGGTTTTCTCATTTGTATAGTAGTTTTTGTTTCTTAGTATCATGCTGTGTGAGATAGTACAGCTGTCGGCCGATGTGTCGTTAATATCACGATTAGTGAATTTCATGATTCTTTGCTTTTGTCCTTTTGTGTTTATTTTTCTATTTTACTCCAAATATTGTTACATAAGTTTCATACTAAAACTTACTCCATTTATGTTTGGCGGGAAAATTTGTTCTTTACAATTATTCCAAATATCGTGATATTTGCTTTTCTTGCTATATATGTTTTGGCGGGAAACACAGTATATATATTATGTGAAATGCTTTTTGTTATACTGTAGAAAAATGATAATATTCTGTCAATGTGTGTGTAACATTTAAAGTTTGGATTTAAAAATATTGAAAATTAAAAGTGTTGGATTAAAAAGTGTATTCGTTATAATTCAATTCCGATGTGGTAAAAACAAAAGTATACTGGAAAAAGTTATATGACGCTTAAACATAAAAACACCGTATTTATTCATGTGTGTTTAATGCGAACAGGTAAAACTATTACTAAATCAGGTAAGGAAGGTAAGGAAATACGAGACTAAAGTAACTGTCATCAATATATTATCAAATGTAAACTAATCCTAAATAAAGATTACGTGATGTTTAAATATCTCAAACATTTGCTTTATCGTGTCGAATCATTGTACATAAGTTTCTCGTATATCAAATCGATTCTAAATATCAACAAATGGTTTTGTGATATATATTTAAAATTCCATACCAAACATTTACATATTTGTTAGCAGATGCGTAATATCCGCATATGGGTATACAATACACAAAATTAATGCAATATTTAAATAAGTGTGTCGCCTATAAATAAATACGTTATAATATATTCAGACGATATTCATACAGACATAGATTAAATGAGCAAGTGACTACTATAAATATAATTGTTATATATATTCAAATTTGCGGAAAAACACGACGGCGTGCGTTATTTGCTTTGTGTCATAAACATTCTATAGAGAAAACTTTGGACAAGACATTGAAAAGCCAAGACTGCAAAGATGGTTTTGAACGCGATGAAAGAAATTCTGAATGACACCACTCCTTTGTAGGTTCAGAAAATGGGGACAGACAAGGGTGAAAATGAGGAGGGAGTGAAAGTGGTGAGGAGGTAGCATGTGACGGAGAGACAATTATAGCCCTTCTTATTCCAATGTACGTGTATCATAATGAAGGATACGTAATGAAACAAATGCTTTCAGTGAGATAAGAATGAAAAAGCGTTATCGACTGTAAACCTGTCTAAAATCGTAGATATTGAATCGATGGTAAAATGTTATGTCATCCACGCTTATCTTCTGATACGTAACAGGATTATTAACCAGGTTTTGAAAGAAACCAGTGCAAGTATTGAACTGCTTGGCCTCGGCATCGGCACCTGCGACTGTATCGCCGGCCCCTTGTCTGCCCCTAGCTACATTTTGTAGCACAACTATTTCTAGTTTACATAGTTTATGATGGGGTATGGCACTGGTATGGGTTCAGTAAATGAAGGCTGAACGATATATTATTTGTATATTGGTGATGATTGGAATAACATAGTTGTTTAACAAGCTTGTAAATATCTGAAATAGAACATACAAAATAATGAAAAATCGACAGTTATACATGCAAATATATATGAATGACATTTCTTTTTTCAACACGTGCTTTCTGTCAAAAAGGTAAACAATAACAATGTAAAATAGCACAGGGGTAATGGCGCGTAGCAAACCGTTTCCAAAATCCGATACATTGATCATCAAATTATGTCAATACTTTCAGTTCACAATAAATATAAATTTAACAATACAAGAGTGAAATGTTTGAATAATACAAAATTCATAAATACCTGAATAAATATCTAATATATTCAGAGATATTTAGAAATATTTAGCGATGTCTAATCAATGGTTTTCTCTATCCAAAAATTGACTGAAGTACTTTCTAAGGTGATTGGTTAATAAAAGTCATGTGATATATTGGGTAGTGTCAGAAAATGGGACAATAGTAGGTAAAAGTATGGAACACCGACTCGGGCATAAGAAAGGGGAACGAAATTAAACAACTCAAACCACAGTATATCTGATTACATTTTAATTTACGCCGGCGTCACACTTTGGTTAAGTTTTCCGTACCACCCCACTTTTTTCAGAACTGTTTAAATATTGCTTTCAAGCTTACAATACTTACATGTATTAACAATCAATTGTCAATACTGCATAACTTTTTGAACGTTTTTGTCTACAAAATAAGCCCTTTTCAACTTAAAGAATACTTTGAATATGGATAAAAACATATATTGACTTCAACCTTTGAGATATAACTGTATAACTTGGAATTCGTTTTTTGCATCATGAGTCCAATCTGTATGCACGAGAAGGTAGCTCTGCTACGGATTGACTTTATTTAATGTAAGGCCCTTTTTCGACTTAGAATCTATGTATCAGTCCGCTTATGGACTTAACCATTTGAGATATTACTTTGAAAGTTGGAATACTTGTGTACCAACATGACATCTATCTATATGAAAGAGTATATAAATCTGTCAAACATATGTTTTATTGTACACTTAGAAATGCCTAGTAAGAGGTAAGGTATTGAATGCAAGGCGCTGACATGCACATATAACAGTAACCGCTTGAATGATATATTTCAAGCATTGCTATATTATGTATGGGTATCAAATAAATACGTTAGATAACTCTTGACTTTATATTGTGCCATTTAATAAAATGTTGCAAAACTAAACATCCTATTGATGCGACATAAATGTTTTCATAGTATCTTGTTCGTGGTTGATCTTAAATCAGTGTTGAATTTCCCTTAGCACAAAAAAGCAAACACAGCATAAATCCAGATAAAACGATGAAGTTTGTAATATGTTTCAGGCCACCTATATTCAAACATCCGTAACTCGATCGTTATATGCACTGACTGAAAAGAAACATGCGTATTTAAACTTAAATCTGTATCTAAAGTCAGACAGACTGCCCTGTTAAAGAGATAAGTTACATGTAAGTTCGTAAATGCCACAAGGTTTTGTAAATATATGACCTTGGTGATTCAATATTTTTGTGAACCACTTTGAATCTTTAAAAGTACATGACAAATATGTGTATTCTGATAAGATTATTTAACGTAAGGCTGATTTCTTTTCAGAATGTTCGTTTTTCTTAAAGTTAATCGTTAACATAATCACAAAAAACAGATATCCATATGAAACTAAAGAACAAAATAAAAATAAATGACCGCGTAAAGTTAACTTAAAGTGGGCACATTTATTAAGATAAAGGCAAAGATACGATAATACCTTGAACAGTAATCATCTCCGGCAGCGAAAAATTAGAAATAGCTGTATTTGAAATATAAAGAATAACTATATGATCCTTGATGTCTTATACATGTAACTTCTCTTTAAAAAGAGTTGGTCCCATGTGTGTGTACTATCTCACACAAAAAAATGTATATCTATTATTTAAAAGGTCTTAAGAAATTTGGTAAAAGTTTGGCCCAATTTATGTAACCGGCATCGTTATCGTAATATCTATGGAATACCAAATATGTCTTAACCCGCGTGTATGGTTTATCGAGTTATAGGTGTCGAAACTAGTACAGGTACCATTTATCATAAGTGATAATGCATATAACGGGTATAACTTTATCATACCTACTGGACGTCATACTGGAGAATGTGCTTTAGTAAACTGCTACATCACGTACAAGTCTGTCTTGGAATCATCTATAGCGTACGTTTCAAGGTGAAAGATATCTCGTTATAGCCGTTATTGTTTCGAAATTTAAAAGTAAGAGGTGTAGCGTAAACAGAAGATATATTGTATTCCTTACAATACAAGTCATTGCAATATTTTAGCATATCTCCTTTGATTCATCTACAATTATCACGTTCAATTAAAGAAAAAACTGAATGACTGGAACCTTATCATGAAAACTGTTTTTATATTGTATTTCTCGTATGTCACTTAAGGGCATATAAATTGGGCGTATCTAATCGACAAGCGGTGGCCATCATAGATTTTAGCAACAAAACATTATTTATTTCATTTAGCTCGGTCAAAATGGTTATGAGTATAATGTCTGGGCAAAACCTCAGTCACAAGACCGACGACTGTAGTTATGGCCAATAATTGTCCCCCAAAAAAACATGCAAGGGCATAACATTGAAACTGTGAAGTATGAAATTTTAATTCAGAAGTCAATTATTATACAAACAGAACTAATCAAGGGTTACATTCTAAGATTCATAGTTCACACTTCATAGTTCACACTTCATAGTTCACTCTTCATATTTCATACTTAAAGCTTCACACATCATAGTTTATACTTCATACTTCAATTCCTTATTCAGTCTATTGGACAGTGATGTCACAAGGTATAACGCGTGTTGTAAGGCTGCTGTTTATAATCATATATGGAACTGCACTGGCGTACTCACACAATATCTCTCTTTATATAGTTGCTGATAAAAAATAGATGGACGCGTAAAGTGAACTTCAAGTGGGTACATGTATGAAGATAAAGACAAAGATACGAAAAGTCACACAGCAGCTCCTTTGTATACTTAGCTACAGTTTATTTTCACTCACAATCATCTATAACAAAGTTATCCTTTCGAACTTTGGTGTGTAACATCCAGTTAATGTACTATACTATTCGGCAGTTCAATGTCGATAGTGACTACGATTGCCGTGTAAGGGGAATAATTCTGACTATACTGAGTATTATTGCCTTACACAATTATTCCTTCAGAAGCTACGCATGACAATGTGTATGATAATAGGTCCCGGGATTTTTAAAATATGTGTTAACATATCAACAAACATAAACTTTTCGAATAGGTGTAAGCAAATTTAAACAAGCAGTATGTATGTGTATGTTAACTAAAATATAATTCATTTCACTTATAATTTTTCTAAGATGATATATTTGTAATTAACTGAATTAATACAAAATGATAATTATATCTAATGTAGAATAAGAAAACAACTGTTAGTCGCAATCAAACAAGATGTAACGTAAATGTTATTATTTAAGATACTGCTTAGATTTATTTCATCTAATTGTCATTACATATGCTTCAAAATATGTTAGAATTTTAATACATTTGACCTTTTCTGCATAAACGTTTTGAATTTCTTTCAATCTATCCAACTTTTCTTGCAGTCAACTGTAAGCTTACAACGCAGGTTCACCTGCACTGATCAGATAAATTGCTAAACGCGCTTAGTAAGTGTTCATTCCATTATATACATCTATATGTAAACGAAGTGTCCTCTAATTAAAACGTAGTCATTTTTAGTAAAGTGTCTATTACCAACTTGATAACTTTCATATATTACAAAAACTGAGAAGAATGTTTAGATGAGTGACACGTTTCTTTCTTTCCCTACTGTGTAAGGTCCGTGTGTGCCTCTTTTGTCCCAGTTCACCATGACCGTACCATCTGGATATACAGTTGTCACACTACCATCCCCCCAAAAACCCTGAAACTGCAAACACACATGCGTTGTTGATATAATATATAGTATACATGTATAAACGCTTCTTTGTTACAGTAACTGAAATAATTACAACAGTATCTTCGACAGTAGATTTGAATTGGAATTGTTAATGTTTCTGGGAAAAAAAATAATTGTGTAATTGGAGAGTTTAATACAAAATACATTAAAACAGTATTATAATAATTACGATCAACAGTCAAATAAAGACAAGCTTTTGACGGAAGAATTATTGATAAAAAAGACACGTACGTCTTTGATAGAAATTCTCTATTGTTTCAATTTCGGCATGCATGTTGTAGTTTATTGGTAAACTATTATTGAAAATGCTAAAATACATCTTTTGTGACATACTTGTATGAAAGTTATGCGTTGCAATATTAAAAGTATGTCTGTTCTATTCAGATGAAAAGCTACACGCGTGATGTTTTGTGATAATTGAATATATAGCAACATCAGTTTATTTGAATTAAATGAAACAGTATATTATATTTGCAGACATTCACTTAACTCGTAGGCGAAGACAAGGTAAATACAATACGTCCCTAAATTTTAAATAATTTACTCCAGAAAGATCAGATATGATCATCCAATACATAAATTGTTTGACAATAATATTGATCAATTGTCGTCCTCTGTGATCGAGCGGTTAGAGTCGCTGCAGTGAAATCACTATACTCTCTCATTGATTCATGTCAGCGATTCAAGTCCCGCTGCCGACATTTCCTCTCTTTGAGACAGTTGGCAGTTTCTGAGGGAGGATAGGGTTCTAGTGCTGATCATTCCAAGGAACTATGTTTACTGTCCGCCTGTACAAATGGCTGAACTACAATTTGAACGTGCGTGTTAAACTCATGCAGACGTTTCCTCAATCGCAACATTTAAAACAAATTAATAAAACATAATTTCATTTACTATAAGGAAAGGAAACGTACAAGCATGTAGTACAGCACTATTAGGAAGTCAAATCCTGTATTTGTTTGATTGGCAAAAAACAAAACAAATACATAATACAGTATTTAAATGAAATAAATAAATCACATCAAGCGTTACACTAATTTTATATGTAGACAATAAGATAATATACGTGGATCATGTACTTATAATATCTGAATATTACGAGACACACAAAATGTAAGATAATTTAAGAGGGATCAAAATATGTGATAAATTCCAGAGTTGTGTATTGATGTGTTTAAATAGGAAACAAAATATTGTGACAAAATACATACATAATGTATAAGAAAATATTACATATCAGCTTAATGATCAAACGCAGCTCTTAGTATGATTATTTCGCGACCTTTATAAGTAATTGTACAACGGTTAATTAATGATATTTTATTAACGATTCTTACTCATTCATATTGCGTGTGATCGGCATTCCCTGGACACAACTTCTGGCGTATTATAAGCATAATTTTTATCAAAATGATCATGTTCTCCTCTTTCTGAATTATTTCGTATCTTAAAAACTGTTTTCACACAAACTACAGTAAGTTTTAAACCAGACACTTGTGTTTTATTACTCAATGTACAAAGTAAGAATGAACGCTTACGTCACATAATAGTTACTTCCGCCTACGTCAAATTATGGCCGATAGTGATATACCCAATTGGGAGCTGATGCTGAACTAGGGGACCGTTCTGACTAGTATAATATTTTTTGTTTTGTTTCTTAACTTTGAAGGCCATATTGAAAATTAGATTATATGTGGTAATATGTGTAAATGTGTCACTTTCGATAAATAAATCTTTATTTTATTTTTTTTCAAATACATTTTTTCTATTACATCATTTCTGTATCACGACATATAAAATCACAATTACTCCATA
This sequence comes from Saxidomus gigantea, assembly GCA_032359765.1. Classification (NCBI taxonomy): domain Eukaryota; kingdom Metazoa; phylum Mollusca; class Bivalvia; order Venerida; family Veneridae; genus Saxidomus; species Saxidomus gigantea. Next base: position 1,289 of record JAUMHA010398938.1, on the reverse strand, counting down.
ACATCATACATAATATCAAATATCATCACAACAATATGAAAGGTTAACATAACATAAATGAAGTTTTGATCGGCTTTGAGTTACATTTACTTAATATTTATGCAGCATCATTACAAGTAATCGCTATGTGAAATGTCTTACATGTAAATATATCGAAAGCGAAAAACAAAAAACAAAAAAAAATGTTGGCGATACTTTCAGTTGTCGTTTTTATTTTAGTTTAATATATTCTTTGCTTAAAAGAGGGAAAAAAAGAACGACTAATTTCTTAGGTGATATTTTGTTTTGCATTTATTAAACGATCCTTATTGACGACATTTGAGACAAGTAGAGAATCCGTAATATTTTGTTTCATAAGTATACTTTCACAAGAGATACATGTAATCAAAGTCAAGAATTGACTTTTTACTGACATCCACCGAGCTAGGTAATCACGTTAAATCAACTAAAATTGTACATTTTTTATAATGTGATCAAAATGTTGTTAAGGGTAACATTAACTACCTCTTTACAAAGGGCGGAAATAAAAAAAAGAATTATACATGTAATTACACTTACTGGTCACAGGAACGTCGAAGTTAATGCTCATATGAAAAATATACTGAGGATAAAAAACATCACATCCTTTCAGCTTTGTCAATTAAAAATTCCAAACATGTGTTAAATAAGCGATTTTTTCAAGATGTAACTATGCAGTCAACAAAACGGGGACTTATCATTTCTATTGACAATGCCTGTGACTAGCCAACGAGCGGATTTTTTATTTCATTAAATCATAAAAATATCTATGGCCCCGTTAAGTTATTTACTAGAAATATATCATCCAGCACAATAAATACACGTACATGTATATACATTCAAGACAAGAGTATGCTGTAAACATGTTTGCTCGGAAAGTTACTGTACGTAAGTCGCTGTTGCGTTAAAACTAGTTTAAAAAGTGAACAGATCAAGTTATGAATTACATTATCACTTTATGCTATGTGAAAACATATACAATATCATTGTTCAAAACATTATCACTATGTCAGTTTTAACGTAATATGCACATGTAAGTCCATGAAAACGCTAAAAGACGCATTCTACATGTATAACCTGGATAGCTCCCAGACATAAAAGGATTCGACCCAAGTAGGGCACGAACCTACAGCGGTGAGGGACCAGTAAACATCAGTTAATGACCTCAACCACTCGGCAACAGATGCCATTGTTTGATGCCAAGCAATTATCTGAAGTTTCAAGGCTTTAATGGTTACCGAGAAAGTGAATTTTAAGAAAGCTTAACCAGA
>JAUMHA010398905.1:0-11365 GCA_032359765.1 Saxidomus gigantea | reverse complement strand
CGATGAATGCAAACGGAATGCACGATACACGCACGATACACGAAAATTTTGCAAAGTTACACGTGAGCACCACTGTATCAGAAGAGACAAACATGTAATTGCTTATTTAACCCTCTTCTACAATAAATGTACAATTGATAGTGACAATATTATTTTGTTTTATCTATTTAAAGCATAGAGGTGTCTGTCGCTCATCCTGAAGGTTGTGGGTTCAAGCTCAGCTGGAGTCACGAATGTACCTCCTCATGTGACAACAGTACAGGAAGAGGACTCGAGAGTGACTCGATAAACTGCAAGCTATATTCATAATCGAGCTAAAATGAATTAGTATAAGCTAAACTAAAACATAGAGACAACGTGCACGTAGAAATGAAGCACAATAACTGGATGTTATAGTGTCATATATTTCTTAAAAGTTGTTTCTCTATATGTCGGCAAATGTGTGCTCTCAGATCGCAGTTAAATAGTAACAAAGACACTTTCAGTTTTATTTTGAAAGAAATTTAGTCATTTGAACTTCGGAAAAAGTCATCTCTAAATACTTTTTATATCGTCATATTTTGTTTATGATATACATACATATTGCATACAGTAAATGATTAGCCAATACCCTGCTTGGAGCAACTGATCCTGTGTTTACGCAGTGCATAATCAAGAAGAATCTGTTAATCCAGGTACACTTTCGTGATGGTTTGCATTGTTCGTAATTCAGTAAGTGTGGTTGTAGGAGTTTAACGCCTCTTTCCAACCGAATTTTGGTCATTCTTATGAAACTGCTTATTTTCATATATAAAAAGACATGGTCGCTAGCAGGGCTCGAACCCATGACTCTTAATCTATGAGAGGTAACAGTGACTTAAAGACAGCGACTCTAACCACTTGATCACGGAGCCAAACAATTCAGTAAGTACTGAAGTAACCCCGAGCACCCTTGTACTGGCCAAATTGAACGGATGGATACGTCCATCGAGCAAGGTAAGGCTCCAAGATAAACTGATACACATTGTTAGTAGATTTACCTACTTTTAATGTATGTGTTATATTCATTTCGCACAAAACAGAATAAAAGGCAATTTATTATTTTCGCCTTCGAAATTTTATTGAACACAGCTGTAAGGGAGAAAAGTCTAGTAATCGCTCAGAATTTTGTTCAATTTCTCTGAATACAATTATCTTTCCTGATGTATGTATCACCTTCACCACTGCAGTCTTGTTTGTGATAAATGACTTTGTTGAAAGGTATGGGAAGTTCAAGTAAGCGCATATTATTTCCGATGTGTTTTTTACTCTCCTTCGCATAAGGATGATAGCTTTTTGTCGTCTTAATAAGAACGTTTTAGTATTTTTTTTTATAAATTTACTATACAAAATATGTGTATTCTAACATGACACACGATTTTGTGTCTAAATATAAAATGTAGAGAAATTACGTTAAATTATGCCATAAACAATGCGGGAACCGATAAACCGTCAAAAGTGATGTCATATTGTGCAGCATGACGTTAAATAAATATCCGTATAGAAAATAACTCTTTGCATTTATTAACCTTTTGTAATATCTGGTCGTTTTAGAATCGAAATAACATTCTTTTCAGCGTTGTTATCGTCTAATAAACAATTCTTTGTCGTCCTGATGTGCATTAATAAACCACCCAGGCCTCCGGCCTTCATGGTAAATAATTCCGAATCATAACTCAAAATTTAACATTCTAACATGACTAATGATTATGTCTCTATATACTTAACGTAGAACAGTTATGTTTTATTATGCCATAAACAACACAGGAAACGATATGCCGTCAATATGACGATTAATATACGAACGGAAAACTTTATAAATGGCACAAAATGCCTGGTACGGTAAGTAATGGTGGGTTCCCTCTGCCGATCAGTTAACTCGATCGTCCCGATCGCCCAAATTCATCGACTAAATTCGACCAACTGCTTAATGAGGCTTGTACACGACTTCTTCCCTACACGATATCAACTCAATCAGTTCAACCAACTAGATCTCTGCTCGACCAATATCCGATCGCTTGTACACGATTTCTTCCCGACCGCTACTCGATCGTACCCGACCTCCACAAGATCATTCATGACTCCTCCACAGGATATCAACCCGAGAACCATCCGATCTTTACTCGATCATCTTGACCCATGCACGATCTCTACACGATTTCTACTCGATCAGCTCAAACAATTCGATCTCTTCACGATCGTTTCCCGATCAACTCGATCTCTACTCGACTTATATCCGATTACTTCCCGATGGCTTCTTGAGCGCTTGACTTCTCGATCCCTACTAGAAATGTTTTTACTTGTAAAAAAAAATCGGGTAGGAAGCCGGAGCGATGCCGACCACTCCTGCCGAGCGAGCCAGACCAATCCCCGATTGCTTGATCGGGTTTGATCGAGTTGATCTGATCGGCAGTGGGAACCTAGCATTACATGTAGGGGAAAAACAAAACTCACCATGCAAAAATTGAAGTCCGACAATAAGCTGATTAAAATTGACTTTTATTTATGTCAAACCCCAGGCGTGAATTACGACACATTAAATCAAAAAGTGTTAGTAAAGATAAGAATAATAGTTTAAGAGAAAGTACCAACGTATGTTAAGGTTAAAAGATAAAAACAAGAGTCTGCAGAGCGAAGACGAGGGCATACATCCGCATTGAACTGCTGGAGGTACTATTCCAGTGAAAGACAGGAGCACAATGTACAAAGTTTTTCCTCACATGTCCGAATTTTGCACTTATTCTTCCATTACAATGTACAGCGGAAATCACCCGAAGAATCATTTTCAACTCAAATCAGTTAGGATATGGATTGACAAGCATAAGGTCCAATATAGCATTGTTTATCGTAACTTACACAACTGTACCTTTATTTTTTTAAGAGTTACAAAACTCACCAAAAGATAATTGTACATATTTTTCATATAGTTGTACATATTTTTCATATAATTTAACTAAAGATTTTAAATTTACAAAACTCCCCAAATTATAATTGTACATATTTTTCATATAATTTAACTGAAGATTTTAAATTTACAAAACTCCCCAAAATATAATTATACATTATATTTTTTTCATATGGTATAAGATTTTTAAATTTAAAAAACTCACCAAAAGATAATTATACATTATATTTTTTCATATAGTTTAAGATTTTAAATTTACAAAACTCCCCAAAAGATATGATAATACATTTTTTTGCATATGTTTTAAGAAGGGTACAATGGCTATAGAAATTAAAGCAATTTTTTACGAATGTTTTTTTTTGTCTTATGGAGGTCCATCCGCCTGACAGCCCTCGGTATGGCCTGCTCATATGATATGGAAACGATCGGAAATTGTTACTGTCTGCAATTTTCAGACAGTCTCAAGTAAACAATCTTTATTTTGAACATAACCACCAATGTTTGAAGTGAATCAGTGAACAGTAGCTCTTGAGAGCTGATTGCACAGGTATATTTAATCTTACGGGGCACGTACAATATTTCAGACTTCTAAGTAAAATATCCGAAATGGAAAGCGTTTAAACATTAAGAGGTTGTTGATTCCGAAATATGTTGTACATGCAGCTGAGAGGAGCCAATAATATTCCCCTTTATTACTCATCACTTCAAAGAATGAAAAGAAACATTCGTTACGTTTTGTATTAAGTAAAACCATGATCTTCAGATTACTGAAGCGGAAGTGATTACTGGTCTCCTGTTGACCACAGTTGACTTGCACTGGACTTTCTGGCATCTTTTGCTCCTTGGTCCTTCTTTTTGTTTGCACGCTTTGAAATTTGACAGACTGACCTTTGACACTTTGACCGAAAATATATACAGGGCATCAATGCATCCCTGACTATTTAAGTAGGATCGGCATGTGTTTCAAGACTTTCATTAATGGCTAAATTAAGCCAACATCAGTAAGTTTAAATAGCTTCTTTTTATCTAGAAGTATGTAAGTTAGCAAAATTGGCACAAAAACTATTCTATCGCATTTCAGTTGCTAGAACTACCGAGTGTATGATAATTTGGAAAAACATCTTTCAACTCTGCTTACGATAAATAGAAAGAACGACGTTCTTCACATTTAATGTGTTTTTCATGATAAGGAAATGCCCAGATTCCTATTTTTAAATTAAATATAAGATATCAAAATGATAAATAGATGAATATAGGTGTTTTCTTTCAATTTATGTTTTCTTTTCAGATTGTATCCCGATGTTTATATTAAACAGCTGCAAACGACAGCGAGGGCTGTTCAATACAGTTCTCGAATCATTATTTATGCCAAAATATACAGATACCCACAAAATAAGTCAAACTAACGTTGAAGCTGAAATGTCTAGTTAAATTAACCAAGAGTGCCATGATCTATATCACTCACCTGGGAACCATTAACCCCAAAAGGCACCGAAAGTAGGTCAAATGTCATAATAAAAGTAAGCCAAGGACAATTTGTAATCTGGCTGCAAAACTGTACACACATTCCAAATGTTATTACTGTTGTTTCCAAACAAAGAAGTAGACGTATTACAAACTGATGCTATGAAATAAAATGTTAAACTTTATTCGTCTCCTTTATGTGTGGTCATCACAAAATTGGTATTTATCACAAGCCAGGCCAGGACGGACCCTGTGTTACGTATACTCTGTATATTATCTAAAGACCATGAGACTACCGTAGATGTTTGTAACAGATGAAAAGGTCAAGATCACTGTACCATATGACCTAATTTTTATCGCCATTTAACCGAGTTTCGATTTTGACCTACAGTTAATCAAGACAAACATTCAGATACATGACTAGGTGTTAAATGTGGCCTCTAGAGTGTTCACAAGATTTTGTTTTTAATTATTTGACCTGGTTTCTTCTATAGTTTGGCCTAGTGTCCTAGTGACCCAGTTTCGAACTTGACTTAATGTTAATCAAAACAAACATTGTGATTAATTTTCAAGATACTTGGGTATAAAATGCGGATTCCATAGTGTTTACAAGGTTTTTCTATGATTTGACTGGGTGATCTAGTTTTTTTTATCTCATGTGACCCAGTTTCGAACACGGTCTAGAGATCATTGAGACTAACATTCTGACCATTTACCATGATGATTTGGTACAAAATGTAGCTTCTTGAGTGTTAGCAAGCTTTTTCTATTATTTCACCAGGATTTAGTTTTTCACCCCGTGTGAGTCAGTTTCGAACTAGGTCTAGAGATCATCAATACAAACATTCTGACGAATTTTTATGGTGATTCGGGGTTAGATGTTTACAAGTTTTCTTTTGCTATTTCACCTAGTGACCCAGTTGCAAACTTGAGCTGGAGTTCATCAATACAAACTTTTTGACCAATATTCAGGATGATTGGTTGTAAAATGTGAATTCTACACTGTAGTGTGTTCACAAACAATTGTAGATGTACGACGGACATTCAACGATCCTAATATTTGTGCTCAGGTAAGCTAAAAGATATCTTCTTGTATCCCATTTTCATAAATAAACGACTCTTCCTTACAGCGACTTCCTTCAACTGGCGAAGTGATTCATCTTTCTACAGCAAGGTACAACTCTTTCATTCAAACACTATTGAAAATTTGAGCGTGATATACCTTTCTAGACATCCGGAACTATCCTGCGTAATTTTCAAAAAACGAGTGTACATGTATGCATAAACGAGTGGACTGGCATTGCTATGAATGAGGACACGTGATGTCAAACAAATCTTAGTAAACTTTACTACAATTCCGGTAACGCCTGCAATATTAAATCAAAAATAAGACGATTAGTGTTTTAATGGAAGAGTAAAAAAAAGAACAGCCACAATTTCACGGAGTGAACGGAATGCTACGAGTTTAAAGCAGCGACTTCATATTAATAGATAGTACCCCTTCGGATTTTTTTTAAAATTTACGTGTTAGAGTGAAAATATATTTTACTTTTGAGTGGTATACCGGATCATATACCACGATTTGTCGTTCAGAGGCTTCGTGATTGATTACTCAGGCCTTCGGGCTTCGTGAATATATTACTACGCATCAGCTCAAAATCGTGATATACGATCCGGTATATCATTTAAAATTGATTTTTCGACCTTCGGCCTTCGTGATTAGATTATTACACATATGAACTCAAAATCGTGATATATGATCCGGTATATCATTTAAAAGTAAAATCTATTTCCAAAATAAAACACATTTACCCTGAATTTTGTATTAATAACAGTGCAAGTTGTTCGTCAGCTGCCAACTGTCAAGGTTTTAAGTGTGACAATGTCATACATAGAGCAACAAAAATAGAAGACAAGGGTGTGTATGTGCATAGCCAAGTCCAAACGCCTGAATTTATGTGTAAGTGGTGTTGTCTATTTGAGTGAATAATCAAGCTAGAGCGAAAAGACTGCAATTAAAATAAAACTTCATATTATGAGATGTTAGCTTGTATATCGCCATACAAATGTCAGCCTATATTTATAAATATCAGATTGTTTATCGGCATACAATCGAATTTTCAGCCTATGTCTATAAATAGCAGATGTATATCGACATAAAATAGTCAGACTATATTTTATCAATATCAGATTCTATATCGACAAAAATTGAATTGTTATCCTATATTTATAAATATGAGATTGTATATCTACATAAAATCGAATTGTCAACCTATATTTATAAACATCAGACTGCATGTCAACATTAAATTGAATTGTTAGTCTATATTGTATATATCAGATTGTTTGTCGATATAAAATTGTTAGCATTTATTAATAAATATCAGATTATACATCGACCTAAACTCATCAGCCTATATTTATAATTATCAGATTGTATATCGACATAAAATTGTCAGGCTACATTTGTACATAATTCAATATTAGAAGCCAGATATATATATCCATAATTTCAAGTAAATTATAGTTTGAATGCAAATAATATCACAGAACTACTACAATTGAACAACCCTCAGCTTAAGATGCCTTGCTATACCTTACATCTAAATATTTTGCACAGTATAGCGAAGGGATTCAGTGAAGCAAGTATTATAACTTGAACAACAACTCCAAGAAAAAACAGGACAATTAAACAATGTGGAAAAAAGTAGTGTTAGCTTTGTTTCTCTTTCTGACTGTCTCTCAATGTAAGCAGTTAGAAGAACCTCATTGTTCAAAGTATGATTTCGAAGAGAAAGTGTTGGAAAAGATGGTTCGTATGGAATTTCAAATGGAAACAATGAAATCAGAAATGACAAAATCTGTCAATAGAATTGAAAACCTGAAGGAAAAAGTGAGTGATACCCTTATGAGCCTCACTGAAAAAAGGAAAACCATTAAGGATGATCTAGGGAATATGGCTGAACTAGAAACAAAGTTAGCAAAGTCATTCAATCACTTTCAAGATAAATTTGCAGCTCTTGAAAACGAAACTGCAAAGACACTGGAAAACCTGGAAGCAAGTCTCAAAGGTAATAGTTTACAATTTGTTTATTGTGCAACACGCATACATGTAGTTGTTTATACAGGGGACTGTTTCCAAAATAAAATTAAATGCAAACATGTTACTCCAGCAGCCCGTAGATGCTGAAAAGATCTTTTTAACCCGGTTTTCAACGATGTTGAAAATTCTAGTTATTAGATTGTGGTATGTACATGTAGTAGGGTGGATGCACGGACCGCGTCAAACAGGCGGTTTCCGTTGACGAGTCACTAACTTTAGTAGGAATGAAGCATTGCCAAGTCGGTATGTAAATATCTTATATAGATATGTAACTTGCTTTTGATGCCTCTTGGGTCAAGGTCAATGTTGCTGTTACTACAAATGGTAAAAAAGGTTCCCGGTTTATAACTCGTGTAAGGAATGAGCTATTTCCATGAAAATTGATGCCAATGTCTTGAAATGGCATTTACAGCCCATGTGGACAAGATGAAGGTCACTGTTTCTAAAAATAGAAAAAAACACTTACCGGACAATTATTCGAGGTTGGAATGAAGTATTGCCATGAATCTTGATATAAATATATCTTGTGTGCTGACAATTCTCGGGATTACTCAGTTTTGGGCGATTGAGGTGGTCAAGATCAAGGTTATTGTTACTAAAATATATCAGTATAAGATATATATACTCAAATGTATGTAGTTTGCCTGCCTAAACACCTGTTTAAATGCATGTTATATAGTTTTGTTATTTAAACACCTTTTTTGAATTGTTAGCACTCGGGGAAATAGAGAGAGGCACTTGGTTTTAAAATGAAAATAAAAATCCCGCTAGTTATGTTGAATACTTGTGGCAATGTGCATTTAAGTCCCTTAGGGCAGGATGAAAATTTAATTTATTATCATTGTACACCATCAACTCTCTAACATGTGTTTAAGATTAGATAAATAGACTAACTGACCACCAAATACTTTAGAGGCAATTTCATGACACGGGCAATGTCTCTATTCCTGTTTCGTAAATCTTAGGAATATTTGAATATATGACATTACATGATTATCGAACTTGTTCATTTTAGGTCTAATCAAAATCCGTTTAATTGTTTTATACGAAAGACGCCTCATAATGCTTAAAATGAATAAAACATTTTCAGTATGAACATGTGAAACAAAATCAAAACTTAGGCAGGCAACAAAAAGTCTTATTCTAATATTTCACCAGGATTTAGTTTTTCACCCCGTGTAAGTCCGTTTCGAACTAAGTCCAGAGATCATTAATACAAACATTCTGACGAATTTTCATGATGATTCATGGTTAGATGTTCACAAGGTTTTTGTTATTTCACCTGGTGACCCAGTTGCGAACTTGAGCTGGAGTTCATCAAGACATACTTTCAGGATGATTGGTTGTAAAATGTGGATTCTACAGTAGTGATCACAAACAATTGTGGATGTACGACGGACATTCAACGATCCTAGTATTCGTGCTCAGGTTAGTAAAAGATATCTTCTTATATCCTAAATCCCTAAAATAAAAACGACTCTTCATAACAGCGACTTCCTTCAACCGGCGAAGTGATGCATCTTTCTACAGTAAGGTACAATCTTTCATTCAAACAATATTGAACATTTGAGCGTGATATACCCTTCTAGACGTCCGGAACTATCCTGCGCAATTTTCAATATATCAACGAGTGTACATGCAGAAACGAGTGGAATGGAATTGCTATGAATGAGGTCATGTGATGTAAAACAAATCATAGTAAACTTTACTACAATTCCGGTATCGCCTGCAATAAAAAACAAAAACAAAAAAACGAATAGTGTTTTAGTGGAAGAGTAAAAAAAGAGAACAGACCTCATGTTAGTAAATAGTACCCCTTCGGATTTGTTTTTAATTTACGTGTGGAAATATACTTTACTTTTGGGTGGTACAATGTATACCGGATCATATACCACGATTTGTCGTTCTGTCGTAATTAATTACTCAGGGTTTCGTGAATAGATTACTACACATCAGAACTCCAAATCGTGATATACGATCTGGTATATCATTTAAAAGTGATTTTTCGACTTTCGGCCTTCGTGATTAAATTTTTTACACATATGAACTCCAAATCGTGATACTATATATATGATCCAGTATATCATTTAAAAGTAAAATCTACTTTCTAAATAAAACTCATTTACCCTAAATTTTTGTTTTTCAGCTGTCAAACCGGTTTTAAAAGTGACAATGTCATACATAGCGCAACGAAAATAGAAGACAAGAATGCTTATGTGCAAAGTCTTTGTGTTTCCGTCACAAGAGGAGAGTCCACACGCCTGAGTCTATGTGTCAGTGGTGTTGTCTATTTGAGTGAATAATCAAGCTAGAGCGAAAAGGCTGCAATTAAAATAAAACTTCATAATTATTATGAGATGTAAGCTTGTAAATCGACCTAAAATGTCAGCCTATATTTATAAATATCAGATTGTTTATCGGCATACAATCGAATTTTCAGCCTATATATATAAATATCAGATGCATATCGACATAAAATCGAATTGTCAACTTATATTTATAAACATCAGACTGTATGTCAACATTAAATTGAATTCTTAGTCTATATTGTATATATCAGATTGTGTCTCAATATAACATTGTTAGCCTTTATAAATAAATATCAGATAATACATCGACCTTAACTCATGAGCCTATGTTTATAATTATCAGATTGGATATCGACATAAAATTGTCAGTCTACATTTGTATATAATTCAATATTAGAAGTCAGATATATATCCATAATTTCAAGTTAAGTATAGTTTGAATGGAAATAATACCACAAAAACTACTATTGAACAGCCCTCAGCTTAAGATTCCTTGCTATACCTTACATCTAAATATTTTGCACAGTATTGCGAAGGGATTCAGTGAAACAAGTATATTAACTTGAATAAAAACTCCAAGAAAAAAAGGACAATTAAACAATGTGGAAAAAAGTAGTGTTAGCTTTGTTTCTCTTTCTGACTCTCTCTCAATGTAAGCAGTTAGAAGAACCTCATTGTTCAAAGTATGATTTCGAAGAGAAAGTGTTGGAAAAGATGGTTCGTATGGAATTTCAAATGGAAATAATGAAATCAGAAATGACAAAATCTGTCAATACAATCGAACACCTGAAGGAAAAAGTGAGTGATGCCCTTATGAGCTTCGATGAAAAAACGAAAACCGTTAAGCATGATCTGGAGAAAATGGCTGAACTAGAGTTAGCGAAGACATTCAATCACTTTCAAGATAAATTTGCAGCTCTTGAAAACGAAACTGCAAAGTCACTGGAAAACCTGGAAGCAAGTCTCAAAGGTAATAGTTTACAATTTGTTTATTGTGCAACACGCTTAGTTGTTTATATAGGGGACTGTTTCCAAAATAAAATTAAATGCAAAAATGTTACTCCAGCAGCCCGCAGATGCTGAAAAGATTTTTTTTAACCCGGTTTTCAACGATGTTGAAAATTCTAGTTATAAGACTGTGGTATGTACATGTAGTAGGGTGGATGCACGGACCGCGTCAAACAGGCGGTTTCCGTTGACGAGTCACTAACTTTAGTAGGAATGAAGCATTGCCAAGTTATGTAGATAGCTTATATAGAGATGTACCTTGCTTTTGATGCCTCTTGGGTCAAGGTCAATGTTGCTGTTACTACAAATGGTAAAAAAGGTTCCCGGTTGATAACACGTGTAAGGAATGAGGTATTTCCATGAAAATTGATGACAATGTCTTGAAATGGCATTTACGGCCCATGTGGACAATTATTCGAGGTTGGAATGAAGTATTGCCATGAATCTTGATATAAATATATCTTGTATGCTGACAATTCTTGGGATTACTCAGTTTTGGGCGATTGAGGTGGTCAAGATCAAGGTTATTGTTACTAAAATATATCAGTATAAGATATA
>JAUMHA010398894.1:0-11365 GCA_032359765.1 Saxidomus gigantea | reverse complement strand
TACATAAATGAAGATCGTTCAGTAGCTTACCATGAAGCAAATTGACGCTGAACTTATTCTCACCTAAATGTCCTTAAGTGGGAAGGAGTTAACCTATAAACTAGCTCTAATAATAGTTTCAAATTCGCGCTTTGAGTGACGTAAGATTATAACTGTATTCATTGCCAAGATAGCGTACGGGCAAACCCAACTGCAACGCGTTGCAAGACTGTATATTGACATCTTTTATTCTTCGTGAAAGTATTTATTTTTCACATCAGCATTCGTCCAAAGTTTTTGTTATTTTTTGGACGGAAACTAGGCTTTCGATCATGTGTGGCACTGCGGACTGTATTACAAACTCATAATGTCTAAATTGATGAAACATGTTTAATTGCTTTTAAAGAGACTTATGTAAATGCAAAAGGTACTGTGAAATACCAAGGTTTACGTTCATCTACATTTCCAGTGCTGCAAGGAAGAGTTCCCCCCTCCTGTATTTGATCTACATAAATGGTCTCATTCAACAGCTAGAAAACAGCGGGTACGGCTTGTGTATGTACAACATGAATGTTTGTTAACCGACTGTTGCTGACGATATGATACTTGTATCCTGACTGGATAAGAGGTTAGATATTTGTTATAGATATACTTGTCAATGGCGGTTTAAATATAACGGCAGTAAATGTGGTGTAATTGTTTTTAACAATAACAAAATTTTAAGCAGTAATCGGGTTTTTAGGATATGAATCTATTAAGGAAGTGGATTCTTACATGTGATAAGTACCTGCTGTCTACACAAAAGCCTATGCTTGATGTATGTGTAAAAATTCGCGAAACATTTCTAAGTCTCATTAACAGTGGATTCCGCCCAGTCCGGCTGAATAACGTCACAGCAAGACCAATATACAGATCTGTTGTACTTCCCAAGGCGCTATAAGGTAGTGAACTCTGGAGCGTTTACTCAAACACAGACAATTAGAAAGAGCGCATAGATTCTGTATCAAATTTATGCAACAGCTCAAACGTAATACAAATACTGAGTTTTCCTTATGTGCTTTAAATATGGACTCTATTGAAAATACAATTATAGACTGCAGAAAATTACATTTCTTTGGACAGCTGTGTCGGCTGCCATCTATGTATCTTGCGAAACATGTATTTTTGCACAGATTGACTAGATTTCTAACCTATGATGGTCAAGTACAAGGGCTCATACCAGATACTTGTAGACTTTTGCAGTATCTTGATGTATTCTTAGAGTGTGGGTTGTTTCCTTCCAAGTATGCATGGAAGCGTGTGCTATATAACGCGGTAACTTCGAAATCGATAAATAAATGTGCAGAATCCTTAAACAGACAAAGGCTCGACTTGCAGGAACTCCTTAATGTCAGTATCGTTTGTTGAAAAATGCAGAAAATGCACTCTTTTATGTAATGACATTCTGCATTTGTTTTGTTTTAGCGCGGCTAACGACATATATATACTTTACCTTTGTGATAAGATCGTTAAGACATGTGGCAATGAAACATTTAACCAGGTTTTTAATATGTGCCCAAAGGATCAGTGTTGGGTTTTTCTTAATCTCTGTGTAGAAAATGATGGGCAAAACTTAAATAATTGTATTATCACCAAGTATATTTGTAGTCTGTTAAAATAATTAATCTATATGTATTACAATAGCAAGCATACTGCAGTGTATATTGGTGCGTTTTGTGATATTAACCACAGATAATCACGTAAATTAATCATATTTTCATTGATATTTCGTTTTCGTTGTCAAACATTGTATGGTTATAAAGTGGTTTTCAAGTACAAAATACTCGTATGACTATAACTGTATGCACAGTTCTCCAGTGTTAACTATCTTTTCGATATTTACATATACAGCTCGAGTTCATAAGTCTAATGTATACTTGTGCTCTCTGTAATGCACCCATTACATATAATGAATTGTTATGTTTATGGTATTTGGTAATCATTACAAAATACTAGATAATATGGACAATTACAATATAAATTAATTTCTAATTAAAGCATATACTATATGAGAAGTCATAATTACTTGTACATGAATGAATTGTAAAAAAAAAAGTTAAGTTATATGTGTTAGCATGTTCTGAAGTATGTATATATATTAGGCTCTCCAGCTAGAATGAAATGAAAGAATTTATATTGCTGATATACGGTAGTTAATTGGCCTATGAAGGCAAACATTGTTTGGAAAGCATTGGTGAACTGTGAAACTCCCACTCTGTGTTCTCAAAATACCAACTTAAAGAAAGAAATGGCGTAAAGGCCGCTTGAAGCTACCAATTTAGAAAATAACAAAATCTACCTTTAAAAAAGAAAGTCGACGCAAAAGTTAGTACATTTTTATGAAAGTGATTGATAGCTAGATTTTTATAGTAAAAATTAACTTTATTCAGTCGGAAGGCGCCAAAACGACAAATAGGTCATTTGTCGTACTGACGCGCTTTATTTGTCGTTCTTGCGTGTTGGCCAGAACGAAATGGCAGAAATCAGCCATAATTTTAAACATAGTGCGTGTTCAAAAAATGTTTTGCTGTTTAAAAGCGCAAAGACATAAAGATGCATTATAGACCGGACAAGCGAAACTACGTTATCTTTATGTATTATCTTTACGTTTACGTAGACGTCTTGTGTACAAAAAAAATCTAATGTACTTTACGAAACACATTGTTAGCGTGCACATCTTCAGTTTGTAGTCTCAGCAACAGCCAATTATCTGTGCCAAGGAAACGTATCTCGGCCAGGGCCATGCAAAACACAAAAGTACATTTAGGAGTCACACTGAAGGTCTAGTTTGTTTGTCTCGTTTTGTAGAAATTCTACAGAATCAAGCAGAGCCAAATTACGATTATGAAATATTAACTGAAGCGCATGATTGCTCAGTTAAAAACTAGAATTTCCTTAAAATAATAGTTTAAACCAGCTATATTTGACATACTAAACACAGTGTATTATGTGTGTTTTGCTTCTTCAATTGTGCCCATGAGATATCTGCTTCTCTCTGATGATGCTACAGGAAAAGGCAAATGGTAAAAAGCATTAGGTGATAGTTACATTTGCTTTTCATCGCATACATTTTAGGGTGCGCTCTCCTGGTTAATGGAATTGTTTAAGCATATCTTGCGTAGTACGCTTATACTTGAAGCGCCAATAAAACATCTTGTGGTGTGCAATACTTACAATGTAGTAGTCTCAATTAAAAGAAACGATTATATGTAGTATTTAGGAAAATGACGAAAGCATCTTTCATTGTAGGGTTAACCCTGGTTTTATCGTGTTTAAACATCTACAGAATTCCGAGGGATGGTTAAAACCAACATTGCCGGAGGGTTTGGACAGTTGTGTCTCAAATTTATAACTTTACTCGTGCAAGGGTTGTCCTGATATTCACACATATATGTGTACAGTCTATGTTGTCCTGATATTTACACATGTATGTATGCAGACTGTGTTGTTCAGAGACAATCGATCCTCCAGGACTTTCAGTCCTTTGATTAAGAGCTAGTACCGGTAGCAAAGGTCGCAAAATAGTGTTGTAGGACTGACAGATAACGTTGCAGAGTGAAAAAGTAGAACTGTCAGCGATTGTCGTCATTTCTTTACATTTAGAAGAATTTTTGTCGCATTTACCGCATTACATACGAGCTTGCGTTACCGAAATGCGTCATCTAAAATTGTCTTTACGTAAAAAGATTAAATTTCAGTACACAAAATAAGGTAATTCTAATATCCCTATGTCACAAAGTATTGCGATATCAAAGATCTTCCGCTAGATAATAGCTTATATCAAAATAGCTTTACATAGGACTGGTGCAGAATCCCATCACTTTTTAATTTTGATTGCACAGTGTACGCTTAAAAGTTTTAATAGTTGTATTTCTTTCAAATGCATAGTTTAAAAAGGGTACGATATTTTTTGCATCTAACTGAGTTTGCTTGTTCCTCGATACGAATACTTTCAGTAGGTGGCTGACCCACTTAAAAACAGAACAGTTTGGAAAATCATTCCTTTCTACGTAGCATAGATATATATTGTAGTATTAAGGAGTTAACATTTCGGCATACCTTACAAAATATTACAAACTTGTGACAATGGTTTTGTATGTTAGTACTACACAAAACAGAAGCAGTAATATATTAAAGGTATACATAGTCATTTTAATTGCGTATCGTCATTAGTCGTAACCAAATGCTGCCATAATTATTATATAGTTCAAATACTTAATCAACAATTTTTGTTTTTGTTTCAAACATAGTGATGAATACTTTGTGTCCAGTTTGCTTGAATTTGAGTGTAAAGGGACAAAATGGTTTTCGAACAATACTTGAAAATGGCTGAAACTTGCGTCTCATTTGGATTTTGTTCTGTCTCCCCTTATTGTCTTTATTTTTATTGTTAAGTATACCATATTTTCACATGTGTGCACTTATGTTTATATATATGTTTCACTGTTCTTAGCCATAGACATGTCATATGCGATATTTCTTATAAAGATTGTTGTTGTTGTTGTTGTTGATGTTGTTGTTGTTGTATTGTCTGCATGAGTACAGGTATGTCTGTCACTCACGGCTTTTGATTAATAATTATCACACTGAATTGGCTTGCTGATCATGACCAGTGGAAAGATCTTTGATTTTTAAGTTGGCAGTTCAAAGGTCAAAGTTGCATGTATTTTTAGCAAAATACAGTTTTTGATCAATAATTAAAGAATTTGTTGGTCCTGGGATCATCAAATTTTGTAAGCGTATTAGTCATGAACACTCTAGGTCAAAGTTCACGGTGACCTTAGAATTAAAACAAGAGCTGTTCCTCAAAAGTGACGAATGCCCGCAAAGCCGTGTCTCACAGTCTGTGACTCTATACTTGTTTGTGCACAGCACTTTATTTCCATGTGCTAAACATTTGTTCCAATCCATTTTAAAATCCTTCAGTGCTTAACAGAGTTACAATTCGGGAAAGAACATTGTGCGTATATAAAGGATTCTAAAATGTCTGATCTCTGAGTGTGACCTTGACATTCGATGTTAGGATTTGGGTCTAGCGCATGACATGTCACCACCTTGTGCTCAGCAATTAGGTAACATAATTTTTAATTCTTAATATAATTCTTCATTCATGAAAGAGTTTCCATGTTTACAGGATGCCATGACCTATAAACTTTAAGTGATATTGACCTTTAAGGTAGGGTTGTGGTCTTGGTGTACTGAATATTTGTGTCAAGTTATTTGAAAATCCTTTATTGCACGACATAATTACAGTCCGGACACGAATGTGTGCATATAATAGAGGATTGCAATACCGCTGAACTGTAAGTGTGACCATGACCATGACCTTTGAGGTAGGAACGTGGGTCTTGCACGCGACACGTCGTCTTGCTGTGTCCAGTTATTTTAAAATATTTCAATGCCTAACAAAGCTACAGTCCGGACACCAATGTGTGCATATATATACAGGACCTTTAAACTCTAAACGTGACCTTGAAATCTGAGGTAGCCTTGTACGCGACGCGTCATCTTGATCTGTTGAACATTTGTGTCATATAAATTGAATATCCCTTCATTCATGACAAAGTTACAGCCCGGAAAATCAAAACTGGGACGGAAGTACGAACAGATTTTTAATATGCCCACTTTTGGGGGGCATAAAAAACCTACAGGGTGATTATGGCTAATAGATAAACCCTTTTGATTTTGGGGTTAGAAGGTCGAACGTCAAGGTCGTGGTGATTTTGAGGGCCTCGATAGATCAGTGATTAGGGCGTGTGCCTCCGGAACGGGAGGTCCCGTGTCCGAATCCTTGGGCAAAGACACTGATGCCACACGTGCCTCATTCCACCCAGCTGTAAATTGGTAGTGATGAAAAACTCCCTGTCTCTCTCTCTCGCGCGAGCATTATGACATCTGGAATGAGTGTTTGAGAGCGATTTAATAAGCTAAGGAGCTTTCTACGTAACCGAACTAAAATAAATTTGTATACACCAAAATCGTTTGCTATCTCCGACAGCTGACCGTGGTTTGAAAAGTTAATTGTTGAATGCTGTCTTACACAGGTGTCAGTTGCGTCTCTTTATGTCCACATGTAAGCTATTCTATGTAAGAATTGACTTACTGCCGTTTTATGTCAACTGTCTGATTCCCCTTCTCTTAGTAGCTTAGTTACATGTATGCTTATCTAAGATTAAGTGGTTTTAATTAATCACTTCGATGCAGCTCAACGATTCAATTTTATTACTCTTCTGAAAAGGTTGTTTTGGGTGATTTAAGTTACACTCAAGTTTAACTTAATTTTATAAAAATAATCTAGAAACTTTTTAAAGTGCATAGAAAGTAAAATTAGTTTCGTCTGGTAGCTATGTAGTAAACATTAGTAATCGAAATAAATTGGTATACCATTTTCAAGGAATTTACTCATTCCCGTTTAGGGACAATTCTATATAGAGCTGTGCCAGTGCGATTATTCACCGTCCAAGTTATATCTTAACTTCAAGTATGCCATTCAATTTGTAACTTTCTGTGTTTATTCCTGCCATACAAAGATGATTAAGTATAGAAATGTAACGAAACTATTTCGTTCTAACAAAACCGCAAGATCATTAAGTGCAGAAAAATGTCTATAGCCCCCATCTCACAAACTTAATGGAAACAATATATAAAATGATTAGAAAAAGCTATTGAAGTTGTTTTAAATATAAACTGAATAACGTGACTAAATGAGATCAATACAGTATCTACAAAGGGTCATGTGACCTTTTATTGGCGGTGTATTGTTTAACAGATATTTGAGGCAGCACACCTCGTTAACATGGGCCTTTGCGCGTTCTGGGGTACACATTGTTATGTTTTGATTAAAGATTAAATAGTCAGGCAAATCAAGATTCAATCGAATTACTTGTAATACCTAGGGAAGAAGTAATTTGTTCTTATCTTTAACCTACTGAAAGCATATCTTGGCTAGATCAGAGACACCAGATGCATGGTGCGAACCGCAGCGTTGTTTCTATAAGGAAGTCAAACTGTTTCTACGGAATGCGGTGCAAGGTAGGGGGAATGCTTTGAACCATGAGATCTTGTTTGATATGTAATTTATTTAATTGTTCTACGTATTGTCCATTCAGGTAAATTCATATTACGCTTTTGGACTAGAAGTATCGCCTTCCAAAACGAAAAAAACAACTTTGCATTACTCAGTACCGCGGATAAAGTAAAGTCGTCATTGATATTTTCGTGGTATTTTGTGACACCACATTAGAGTGTTATGAATAACTTATGACCTCCGTTAAAAAGATAATTTTGACAGATTGATAAGTTCAGGAATTTCAAGATAGTTAACCCATTACTTTCTCTTTTTTTTCAATATCAACTTAGCGATATGCGAACAGTTGTGACTATTTTAATACACTGTATACAATGTAACTGTCAGTCAGAAATAACATCGTACGGTAATAGTTTTATCAAATTGGATAAAAGATGAGCACTTCAACACGAAAACTGTATGTTACAATCTGAGTTAATTTGACAAAATAGCATTATCTAAATTAGTAATAATACATTGTATTTTACCGTTCTCAACCACATTTCCGCACTCAACTGACTGCAAACATCCACTAACAATTACGTGTTCCTATATAAGAGCGCAGTAACTGTTCGCAAGGTAATTTCATTTGAAATATAAAAGTGATTTGAGGTGTAAAAACGGAAGTGAAAATACGCGCACAATAACACACTATTCCCGTACCTACGTAAAGCGTTATACAAGTCCCCGTGCATGTTTAACAAAGAAAACTGGAACATCTTACAATCTACAATTACTCATAAATTATGAGTTCGCACATTTCCTGCCACATTTCAGTAAAGAGTTAACTAAAATAACTCTTATATATTTTACCACCCTATTTATAAACCCATTTAGGATATTGTATATTATATTTTATTGAAGTTTAAACACTCCAAATGTGCGAAAGAATGCTGAAGGGGGTCTGTCATACTCGTATGGGTATTATGGTGCTGAAATAAATGAAGTGTGGTCGTCAAGTACTTACAAACAAATCAACATTGAATGGGGGTATACAATGAATTATTGTCATCCCAAGAGGTCTTTATGTGTGTATATCACAGAGAAGTCCCCTGTAAAGGTACTCGTAACGAATATTCTCCAGCTTTGCAACCATTGTGTTATTTTTACAATGAAATTATCGCATACAAAGATCCATAGCATTTAGGATATAACCACTGATTGATGACCAATCATCTTCATTTGCTAAGTGAGACGTCTTTCGATTAAATTAAATTAAATTGACTGATTCCTTGTCTATGTAATTTAGAAATTTATTTTGTTGTACAGATTCTGAGAGGGATTGAACTGAAGACCTTTGACATTTTCTCTATTGCATGCACCAGTTCTAACGCATAATGTTATTGGGTATGGGTACACTATATGCATGTTCTGATAACTTAAAACTATTTAAAACTAGTTCAAATATTTACTATTACAGATTTTCATTCTTTTCACACTGAGCTGTTATCTGGAACAATGTGCCAAGCCATGTGGTCACCATCCATTCCTTTGGTCTCGACCAAGACTGTTTCACGTCAGACGGTAGGACAACAAACTGATACTATACCGGTAAGTTTAAATCTATATTAGCAGTCATATCTGTATTATGTTCCACATTTGCGGGTGTACATGCCTCCTAAAGTGTAAAACGGTCAAAGATCAAACATATCATTGATATAATTAGACGATATTTATAGAATCACTTGGTAAATTACTTATCATATAACACTTGACACAATCCATCACGCCTTATTACAGATACCTAACAGGGGGCTAATTGTGTATTGTTGAGTGATTGTACACTCGTCAAACGATTGTAAGACAAACAATTAAATACCTGCCATCACGAACCGCAAGGTCGCGACGATTTTTATTTGAATAGAAGCCCAAATGCTTGTGTTGTATATTTTGGGACTAGTGCAGTAAAGGCTTCTTTTACACACAGATATGGATATATTTCATCTAAATAAATATCAGTTGTCTAACCTGTCAGTGATTTATGGCTTACTGTAATTGATCTACATTGGCACGGCATCTAAAATATATTATAGAAGTACCTGTATGTTAAAGTTGTGTAACCGCTTAAAGTGTCCATCATTATTTTAAATAGAACATTTAAGGGACTTACCCTACATTTAGCCGATTATATTCTCGAAACAAAGATTATGTGCTCAATGAATGTAAAACGATAAATAAATACAATTTTAAAGAAGAACCTATGGCGAAAAATGCCTTATTTTGCCACAATTAATCAATATAGAAGCCTGCTGTAATAAATCGCATCCACCCACTAATTATGTACAACAACAACTCGGCATAGATTATTGAATGGTTTACGGTACTGCAGCGTTTTTTACACCGCTGATTTTTATCGATAATGACTGGAATGGATAGCTGAAACTTTTAGGTTAAGTTATAATACTTCCAAAGATTCTATTATTTATGTGTTTAGGGTTATTCAGTTTGGCATCAGCTATAGGGTATGTCCCTTTAACATTAATATACACCTTTGAAAACAAATCCCATTCATATATAGGATAGGTACTCTTTCCCATGCTGCTTTGATAATCTCATCATGCGACACACGTGCTGTTGTGACCTACTCTCCGTCCCTTCGTTCGTCTGTCTGTGTGTTTGGCTGAAGATTAAGTATGTTCAGCTTTAATCTTCATTTCATGTAGAAATGATTTATTCTCTCAGCATCAACTTTCTCACGTGATCAATTCCAATCATTACTAATCAAATTGAAAAGAACCTGCATGCACGGTTAGGCTGTCATATGAGATTATAGGGCTATCATGGCTCTCGTGTTATGTTCATGTACACATGCGACAGACTTATTGGATGCTTTTTAAGCAGCCAAATTGTTTAGAAATCCAGTTATTATGGCAGTTTAAGATACGGAATAGAGACTATTGCGAACTTATATATTTTTATACCTTTTTATCAGACGCAGTTGTTTTTATACATACGTAGGGCCTACAGGCGTCAAATTTTCACCTATACTAACGGGTTGAATATTTACACGTCTGCGACAAGACGAAACTTTTCTGCGCATTTCGCTAAGCGTGACTGCCATGTTATCGCTACTCTTACATAATTTGAGGGGGGCCTATATATCACGTGACAATAATGGCAATATGGCGTTGGTTATTTAACTTGAACGCCTGAATAAGTTGTGGGTAAAATTGCAGAATGTCTAAGTTGTAAATGAGTTTTCATTTTCGCATACCTGAGTAGCTTTATACGAATGTTATGTAAAGGCAGGTATCGCCTTTCAACGTACTTTAACAATTTTCCATTAACCGCTTTCCATAACCTCAAGGGTTATACCACACAACGTCAAATATTGAATATCATGGAATAATGTTTTGTTTAAAGAAAATATCGTAAAAGGCATATGGTAAAGTGTATTTGCATTTGTTGCAGAGAGGTAAGAGGAATAGGTGATTATTCTTATTCTTGTAGTTTTCCTTATCATGACAAAACTACCACGGTATATAAAGATTGTAATAATATTAATGATAATAATGTTAATAATAATAATAATAATAATAATAATAATCATCATCATCATCATCATCATCATCATCATCATTTCTTCTTCTTCGTCATCATCATCGTCGTCGTTCACGTCGGCCTCATCATCATCATCATCATCATCATCATCCATTCTTACATTCATTTTACCGAATGTCTTATATTTATCCAGGGTATATTTACAATGCATATATGATGTCAATCAATAATTTGAAACTACCATTCTTTATTAAGTCTCAGTCAATTGCTACCTAGCATTGACACTCAGTTTCCGGATTTAAGTCACGTGACACAAGACCGCAAAATTGACTTTGCTTATCAACCGCAAGTCTAACTATGCTGTAATACAAATAGTTCCGCCTTACCTACAATAAATTATTCAATACATTTTTTGTTACACCATCAGGACAGGACATGGTATGTTTGAAATCGGAATGACAATTTCGACCATTCTGAAACGAAACATAATATTATACAGTTTTTGCTATGTTTGTCTATCTGTACGTGCGTCTGTCTGTTCGTCCGTTCTTTCGCCTGTTTGTATGTCAGTATTGTCGGTGACCGCCCTCTTCTCAGTATTTGGTACGAATGTAAGAAATATTTATTTTGATACTACTCGATGTTAGACATTTAACATTCATTACGAAGAATAGATGTATTTATTAAAAACTGTACTATTCCTAGACTGATACATGTTGTATTATTCTATTTACCGCCGTCACATTAACGTGGTCGTCGTATCGTATATAAGAGCTTTAT
>JAUMHA010398860.1:0-11369 GCA_032359765.1 Saxidomus gigantea | reverse complement strand
AACGGCTTACGTGCAGCATTGTTCAGTCAAGTGTGTCTGTACAATTTTAAGTGTTCCTTTCCATGGAAAGGAACAATAATAGTTTGATTATACTGAAACACTCGTTTAAAACACTTTCTGCTTATTTATTTTTCCAGATTTACCACCAGAAGATGCAGGCTGGACAAAGAACAATCCTAAGGGTTGGCCAAGGCTGGTGTATGAAGACCTTGTGGATTACATGATACTAAAGAAAGCTTACGATGGGAAAGAAATGAGGGCTTTCCGATCCTTGTATGGCAAGAACTATGTGGAAAGCGAATGGCTCAGTGATGTGTATGACTGTAAGGTTGGGCAACTACACTTTTTCAAGGCAAAGGTATCTCCGAGTCAGCCTGGTGTTGGAAGAGCTGAGTACAAGTCGTGGTCAGTGGTGTCAGACTCAAATATTGTAACTGGACATTGTACTTGTCCAGCTGGTGCTGGCCGGTCATGTAGTCACATAGCAGCAGTTCTGTATGCAGTGATTATGGCATGGGAGTATGGTATTGCTGGTGAAACGTGTACGGACAAAATGAGATTGTGCGGAAGAGGTGCTTCCAAAGTGCTGCCATGTCATGAGGAGTTTGAGGACATTGTCAAAGAGAACTCGACTAGGAAAACAAAATGTGACGATAAAGTGTCAAAACCAGCTCAATTTCTTGATCACAAGGACTTAAATGAATTTGTTAATAAATGCACTGTGAAATCTTTGTGGGAATGTAAGGGCTCAATGCTGAACACAATTTTAACTGCTCCAGAAAAAGAAGTAAAGGTAAAAGCCCCCCTTCAACATGGCAATCATGACATAAGCAATCCTGAAAGTCCGGCTGTTCCAGAGTGTACACCATGTAAAGATTTCTTTAATAAATATGTTCATATAGGTGAAAGAATGATTACCACTCTACAAGAAAACACTTCTGAACATACATCTCCTTTGTGGTTGGACAGTCGTAAGGTTCGAATTACTGCTAGTAAAGTTCATAGTGTACCAAAGACTGCACGCGCAAACCCTGACAAGTACGTTACTAGTCACATTTACAACCGCTTCAAAGGAACTGTTGCCACTCGCCATGGAAATAAATGTGAACCTATTGCGCGGAAGTCGTTCGAGGATACAACTGGACTGTCTGTTAAGAGAACCGGAATTGCTTTCATGTGTGATGAACAGTACCTTGCCGCAAGTCCGGATGGCGTGATTGATAACAACACCATTATTGAAATAAAATGCCCGACAAAACCATTACAAGAACTTATACATTCCGGCAAATATGATGTGTGCTTAAACAATGAGGGAAAGGCTTATTTGAGCCCGAAGGGCAAAAATGGATACTTCACTCAAGTGCAAATGGCAATGTACTGCACAAAAACAACTGTTTGTAAATTCATTGTCTGGACTGTTGATGATCAGCTTGTGGTAGATGTGCCTAAGAGAAAGATTTCATGGACAGTCTCTTACCACGTATAAGGTCTTTTTATTTTAGGCATTTGCTGGTTCGACTAACAGATGAACATCACTTCGGACGACTAGTGCTAGCGCCAGCCTACAGGAAACTTTGTGCATAATCAGCGTTTCATTACATAGGCTATCAATAGCCTTTATAAGAAGAAAAACTGTATTGTTTCCAAAAATGTGATATTGCACTAGCTGTTCACTTACACTTGGGCTGTGGGGGTCAGGTCATGTAATAAGAAGCATTGTTTGTTATTTCAAATATGTATTGTAGAAAATTACTGCTTTACTGCTAAAATAAATGTGTCACATTTATGCTTGTTGTACATTATGTTAGTTATAATCAATGTTACTTACGCACTGTATAACTATACAACTTAAAATTCAGAACAGAAAAAGTACATTGTTTATTGCTGAAATATTGGTAATTCATTGGTAATAAACTTATCAAGTTATGCAATGATGTACTGTCTTTTATAAACACAGAGTACTTTACTCATTGTCATCACAGTTCTCCTTAATCAGAGGGTCTCTAAGATTACACAGAGCTGACACTACAAGCAAAGTCTTGTTACCTTTTTTAAAGGATTTGTTAGACATTTTCATATTGAGTATTCTATAGGATTTCATACGCATTATTGCTCGCTCTACATGGATCCTATTTGAAGCAATCCGTCTTGTGTCTATAACTTCATGCTCTGAGAGCTGATCTCTACCTTTCATGAAAGCTGGTATGTTCAGCTTAACACGTCTAAAACAAAATTCTTCACTTATAGTGAAGCCACGGTCTGTCATGACCTCATCACCTGGTAATAGGTATTCAAGGAATCCACTGTTCTTGGTAATAAATACATCATTGGCGCGACCACCATACAACTTTGAAATAAACATTATAAATCCATTAGGAGCAATAGCCACTAAACATTTTGCTGTGTTATTATTTTTATAAGTACTCCACGTCTGAGCACGTGCCTTTAACCTAAAGGGGCGCTGTATAAAAATTTTGGAGCAATCTATTATGCATGTTGTATTTGGAAATGTGTCTCTAAAAGAGGAGGGAATAGTTCTTTGAATAGTGTCCCTTGGTAGCCATACTACACAGTCTGAAAGGTGTTTTGCCATGATGTCAAGCCATGAATTGTACATGTCACTCACAAGTTGAGCAGATACATTTAATCTTCTAGCAAGATCCTGGTAGATTAATCTTAGTCTTAATCTAACCAACACTGTAAAAATTTGATCAGCAGGTTTCAATTTATATGGTAGTTTTGATCCAAATTGAGACAATGTTGTAATTAATGTCAGGAACACTGACAAATTTAATCCAGTATAAAACCGTGACTATGAGTCCGTTGTTACACTTTCTGCACTAAATTGAGAAACAGAATGCTGACTTGACGCATTTTTTGTTTTCTTCGTGTATACATAGTTATGGTCAAGTTCAATTATGTCAATTGTCTGTGTTGATGAATCAACCATTATTGGACGGTTTATGCACATGTCTGGAAATTTCCTACAGCATGTTGATTCACATTCCCCTGCGGATTCATATGTGTATAAGTCCTGTAATTTTGTTGCTATCAACTTCTCTGAGTCTACACCATTATCATCAGGTAAGTATGGCACTGGTGTTGAAGGTGCAGGCTTTTTCTCTGTAGTCCAGTTAAGCGATTTACGAACAAGAGGCCTTCGTGCTGGAGTAGCTGCTGTCACAGTAAAACCCATGTGAAGAACAGGTACTGGGTTCTCTTTGGTTGGTTTACCATCAGTGAAGTGTTTCGAGCAAACCTGTGAAGAATACAATGAATCACAAAAAAATCGCAAAACCTTTCATTGAAACCGGATGAACATGATTCATACCGTCTTTATAGCGAAGATCCATGAACTTTTCAGTATAATTATCAATAATATTATTTAGCTTTTCATGTTAATTTGCAACACATAAAAGATACACTATGCATGCAATTTTTATTTCGAAGCACTTGCACGGGATATTTTATTTTGTTTTACACTTTTCTTTGTCTCGAGTGAAAGGCAAGCATTCGCTTCGCTGAAATTAGTGTCATTTTATAAGTGTCATCATAGAGTTTCTTCCAGACTCAAAATACACAGATAAAAGCAGGTTATACCGTGAATCTTTTGTCTCTCATTTCTCCCCGAAGAAATAAACTTACCATTACATTAACAAAAAGAGAAGAAAAAAAACACGCAAGGTTTGATCGGTGCGCAGAGTATTAAATTACACCATCTGTATATTTTTAACAGGTATTATTTTACTGCAGAAATGGAAAAGTACTTTTCCACATTAAATTCTTATTTCTTTTAAAATGTTAATTATAATTTCAAACAATGTGACAATGTGACAATCCAGCTGTAATTTTGAAGGGAAAATGTATTAGACCATATGGTTTGAAACTGAAAAACCACATTCTTTTTACGACATTCAACATCAAGCGTTTACTAGAGATGTAAAATCTATTGATATTCTGAAAAGGAAAGGGTACTATTTCTCAACTTAAAAAAACCTACAGAAATCAAATGTCAGTTTTTATCAGATCAGGAATAACTAATTGGGAAATAAAAAAGTCGACGTACTATTCAACGCGGACACCTTTTTTACGTTTTAAAAGCACACCATGCTTTTGCAACATATTTGCCGTGTGCGTCTGTACTTGAAAATCACTTGAAAAAAACATTACGCACGTGTAAAAGGGATCAGCCGAATAAGAAAAATCAAGTGCACACTAGACTCATTCCCATTTTCATGTTAAATTTCACGAAATTGAATGTTGTAGCTTTTGGATTAATCTGTGACTATTCTCAACAACTACTTCCAATGTATTCTATTTTCAGCATCCGTTATTTTACAAATAGATTTACATGTATTAATGACTGAACATGTGACTGTAAGGATGAAGTGCTCTCTAGTTAAATCATCATCATTATTATTATTATTATTATTATTATTATTATTAATTGCGAGTAATGTGAATGATAATGTTGAATGTTCTTTATCTTCTGTTAGAAAATTTAAGCAGAAGATTATCCCCTTTACAATATAGGACTAAGTAATGAATAAATAACAAAATCGGAATAAAATAAAAAGTATATATTGTACTTCAAGCACTTGAGCAAAGCTTACAACGTCATATTATCACTATTGTAAATATTATTACGACACGTTTCTTTAATATCGACATTAAGTGATCGGTTGCTATCAACCAGTATGTGATATAATATATAGTATACGCGAACATATTAATAATAAAACAACTTTCTATTGGTCTTCCTATCAGAAAAAATAATATTTGTCTTTAAACCAGTTGAGAATACAAAAACTTTTGTAAAAGGTTCTTAAACCCTAAAATTCCTTTCTGGCCCGATCTTGGTGACACAATAGTATCAAGCTTATGATGGTCAATATGCTACATGTAGAATAAATCATTAAACACAACATTAAACGGAAAATGGTGGACCAGTATGGACCCAGATCATCCTGCTTGATAGGTCGCAAAGTCTATTATGGGGGGTTTACCATGACGCGGCTCAATTGTTATCATATTATTACACTGAACCATGTAAAGTCACTCTATCCTGACACACCCATGGTAGGTATTATAATATGAATGAATCACAGTATTTTATTCGAAATAATTACAGTCATCCATGTAATATTTTCAGTCAACGATAGTTCGGAAACATGTCTATCGAAATACTGTTGAAAAGGCTTTTTTAAGACGAAACTATTTTGTTCCCAGCTTGCTGACAAAATTTATTGTGCATTTTGACAGTCTTAGCTAATTTGTTTTATTAACAAGTTTAAACAAGTTTACTGAATGAAGTTAAATATAGGAATAACTGTTTTGTAATTTTGATATTTGCGACTGTATATACGGTTTTTAATGGTCGCAAATATTTTTAACGGCGACGGTACTGCGTTAGAATGCATTTTAAACTCCATTTCTTTTCTATTTCCTACGTCTGACACTACAGGTGAAAAACATTTTGCACTAAAACTAGATGGAGCACGATTTTTTTTTTAAATAAGCAGCTCTACCTATACAAACGTACTCCACGGTGCTTCCCTGAATACGGTACTTCAAAAAGTATATTTTATAGCGACAGCAGCTTAAAACTGGCTGTTTTCTACATAAATATTAAAATGAACGAGAGTCAGTTATATAGTTAAATCATCTTGAAACCCCCAACTATCTTCGTTGCTTCGCTACTTTCGATTTTGGAGTGAAAAAAATATAATTCATGCTCTTAACGATGTAGGAAAAACAATATAGGAGTTATGTCACCTTCAAGCGCGTTTTGATTGGCGGCTTATTAAAGAAGTACATGTCTAAACCAGATCACTTAAGTGCCTTAATGCTGTATCTGTCAAACGTTTAAGAAGCTCTTACAACCCATTCACAATTTTTTAAAGATTAACAAAATTCTTTTTTTACGATTAATAGTCGCACTTTTTCTTATTTTTGAGAACGAAATAAATCTTTTCAATCATACCAACAGCAATGTATATACCTTCTGAAAGATTATTTTGGAATTGAGGAGTAGTTCGGTTTTACAAATACTGCGGTTTTACAAGTACTGCGGTTTCTTGTCTAAAACTGGGTGATTTTGAAAATCCTCACACGATAAAACGATGAGGTAGACCACTGATCAGCATGAAAATGACCCAAAAACACACTCACACATAAAAAAAAGAAAAACAAAAGAGAGAATATGAGCAGATGAATGAGAGAAGTGAACAATATGGATCTGAATCAGTGACTTTAAAGTGTACAAAGACTCTAATATAACAAAAATGTACAGACTACCAATTAATATTAAAAGAGCACTCAGCATCAAGAGCGAACACAAGGCACTGTACGCATGTGTATATATTATATGTTATTTGGTTTTTGAAGTGGTATATGGGGATATATTACTCGCCTAGACTTAATATTACCCGAGCCGTTAGGCGAGGTTAATATTAAGTCGAGGCGGGTAATATATACTGAATATTATAACAGTCGGTTGATCTGCGGCGTCGTATCTTTTGAGTTGGCTGTATAGTTCCGGATCAGTTGCTTGATCCTGATCTATGCAGTCAACGAGAAAGATACACACGCAGATCAACCGACTGTTATAATATACCTTTTATCATATACCTTTTACCGAATAGCATGTTAAAGTTTATATAAACGTTAATTTGTGTCGTTAATGGCGTAAAATCAACATAACGCGCTTTTTCGTGTCAGGTTTCATATGACTTCAATTACGTCACTTGTGTCTTCCATGTATAAACAAACAACAGTAATAAAAAGTAAATGCAAACTGTAAATCATCTTTCTTGTTGATTTAATGCGAAAAAGACATTGTCATCATTTGTCTTCAAATGTGACATTAAGAAGATGTGACGACTATAAAACTAAACTTATTTAACAGCAGCAATATCGATCTATTTTTCAACTTTTAATGTAGGAATATGATTTGAATATGCATTTGTGTACAACTTACACGTTGGACAGATAAGATACGGCTAAATTAATCTGATACGGAAAATATGATACGGGATATTGTATTTTACCGCACAAATACCTAAGAAAATTCAGATAAACATTAGTAGGTATATAATAAATCCCCATATATCACGTCAAAAAACATATAACAATTTTATTACCCTTCCCTTTCTTAAATATTGAAAGATTCCGCATATGTTTTATTTATTTAACGGATGAACGTAAGCAGACCTACAAATCCCCTTATGATACCTCAATGTCACTGCGTGACACGGGCTTATACATTGACGTAGTGTACGCGGCGAACAAGCTCACGTTTAGCAAGGGGTACAGTAACGGGGTTATGTCAAGTGCATATTACCGGCTTTCCCGTAAATATCAATGCATGTATCTAATTATGGATCGTTGACCAATGTCACAAAGTTGACAGACGGGCGTCGATTTCTATATTAAGATAGTGACAGCAATTTTATAATTTTTTATTTTTAAAGTTTGGATTATTCTGAAAATTACTAGACTTTTCTTATAAAAGTAAGAGCATTATTTCTAGTATTGAGTTTCGTTTACTTTCTTGTGTTTTTCATTAAATTCGGTTCAGTAATAAGAAAGTTATATGTTCGTATTTCTGGTTGTTATATAACAATTTTACGGAGACCACTATGACGGACCTCAATTTATATAACTTATTTTGACCGACATAAATTGTATTCGTGCATTTCATGTCTGCACGGAGGTTATGATGTCCCCGTGAATTTATAGAAAATTGCACAGTAGTTTGACTTGACATGCGAGATGTTGTAAAGTTTCTACTTTAGCTTGATCAAGCTTTCTCCTCCGGAAGATACAATGCCCGGAGTGTTTGAGATGTGTATTGCCTCAAGTTGAGGACTTTCCTGGAGAATACCGACCTGTTACGTCGATAAACTACTAGATTCACCCGGATGTATTGATTCCTGAGCACAGTCCACGTGGTGCCCCATTTACACATGAAACACCTTTGGTGCAGTTGAACCTCGGATTACCGGAATCTTTACGGAGATGTTATTCCAAATGGCGAGGACAGTCTTTTTGTTATAGTAAAACGTGTTTTCCGTCGTTGATTAGTGTAAACGTGGTAAAACGAAAACGTGACTGGATCAGGACTTTCATTTAGACATTCCATTCTTATCATCTTACTAACTGCTTATATTTGTATTCATCTTTGTAAATATTCATCACTGTAATTAAAGTTGTAAATTTTGTAAAGTGTTGTGTGTTTGATTACTCTGGTGTGTTTAGCCCCGACCATCCATCGTTACAACCAATCAGAAGACCGCAAATTTCATGGAAGGGTATAAATATATATATTAACACGTAAATAACAAAGCTAGAGATGAACTGAATAAGACACACAGAAATAGTCTAAAATGAATCGGTGCTGTATACTTGGCACGAAAACGAACTAAGGGGTCTATTCTTAAAAGAGCTAGGGTCTGGTACCCGGATTCCCTTGTGTCGTTTCTTTCTCTTCAGCTTGCAACTGCAAAGTATTTAGGTACATTTAAGCAACACTATCACCCTCCCAGTCGTGGCTTTACGTAGGGGTCATGCTCTATTTTAAGGTATAGCCGAATGATTATGTAATGGAAATATTAACAAATAACTAAATACTCTTTCATGCTGC
Organism: Saxidomus gigantea; assembly: GCA_032359765.1. NCBI lineage: Eukaryota > Metazoa > Mollusca > Bivalvia > Venerida > Veneridae > Saxidomus > Saxidomus gigantea. Next base: position 2,725 of record JAUMHA010398860.1, on the reverse strand, counting down.
TAGGCTGGTTAGCAGATAAATAAGATCTATAATCTTGAATAGCCAAAATAAGATTTAACCATATTATAAGGGTCACTCTATTTACTCTTTCAAGGAGAAACGCTTGCCGCAGCTCTACCCTTCATTTTGCACGCAAACATTAAAATCGTTTGGAAATTAGAGGGTTCAACAGCATTACTGGAGAAATGCTCGGGTTGGCCGTAGACGCTCATGAAGGGCCAAAAGGCTCTGACCTTATAAACCAAGTAAAGTAAAGTAAGTATTATCTGCTTAAAACTATACTTTTGCTGAGTTAAGTTCAGTAAAATTTACCAACGTTATCAGAAAGCTGCTTTAATATCACACATAACAGCATTTTAATGACGTCATCGTTAATGAGTTTCCAGCATTCAGGACGCTCAGTATACTTTTTGACACACGGTCAAATCAAAGAAACCACTTTTAACACTCTATGGACCATATTTATAACTCAGTCATCATGGAAGTTGGTCAGCAAGGTTTTATCAATAATTTCTAGGTCAAGTTCGAAGTTTGGTCAGTCGAGATCAACATCATGGTCACATGGTCAAATTTTCAATCCTTAACTATATATTGTAAACACAAACATTATGTTTGACCATAACAAGACAAACCTTCTGACCAATTTACATAATGATTTAGTTGCAATTTTCACCTGTATAGTATAGACATAGTTTTACTATGATTTGACTCAGTGAAATAGTTTTTGACTTTAAATGATCCATATGCAAATTCAGTCAAGATTCATGAAGATTCACTGAAAAATAAGACCAATATTTCATACACAAGGCTTTTGTACGATTTGTCTCCATGATCTAATTATTGATGCCAGATAATCCGTATTCGAACTCGTCCTTAATTTTATTAATGCTGTCAGCCTGACCTAGTTTCTTGAAGATCCGATGAAAAATGCAACGTCTATTGCATACACAAGGTTCTTCTATGATTTGACCCAGATGACTCATATTCAAACTCGACCTATGCTTCATCAAGACTACCTCTATTCCATACACAAGGTTTTTTTGTATGATTTGAACCCATGTCATAGTCTTTGACCCAAGATGACCTATATTCAGATTGGACCAATTTTTCATCAAGGCAATTTTACTGACCAAGTTCATGAAGATCCAATGAAAAATGCAGCCTCTTTTTCATACACAAGGTTTTTCTATGATTTGACTCCGTGACCTAATTTTTGACCTTAGATAGCTCATATTCTAACTCTACCTAGATTTTATCAAAGTTGTCATTCCGATCAAGTTTAATGAAGATCCAATTTAATGTGCAGTCACCATTGCACATTTAACCTTTTGAATAGACAAACATACACACAGACAGACAGACTGATAACTCACGTAAACACTTCATACTCGTGGTGAGCAAAAAACTAGGTCACTAAGGTCAAATCCAAGGAATACCTTGTTGGTACTATAGAAGTAACATATTATAGCCAATCATCATGTAAATTATGTTTGTCTTTGAAGGTCAAACAGAATACTTGTGTTATGGTGTATACTTAAAGATTGGTCACATGGGTCATAAGTGAGTCTCAGGTGAGTGATATAGTGTCATCTTGGCCCACTTGTCACATATTAGATAAAGTTCAGTTAAATTGTTTTATACATCAACCATTTTCTTTACTGGATTTCAAGCAGTTGCCACCGAAACTAGTATTTTTGTTGTTTTAGACACAAATAAAAAGAATACATATTTTACATTTAATTTCATATTTTTATATGATTCTTTAACCGTCCACAGTAAATATTTGTATAAGATGCTACATGAGAAAAACCCGGGTCATAATTTGAAAACAGTTGGTGGAGGTCCACTACGCAATACTACAGTCTAAATATCTAAGATCCCGGACGGCTTAGTGGTTTCTAAGAAGAAGTGTTTTAAAACCTTTCCTATAAAAATCTATGTAAAATCAAGTTATTCCCAGTTGGGGTCAATTTTGACCCGAGGGTCTTGATTTGAACAATCTTGGTATAAGTCCGGTAAGCAATGCTAGACGCAAACTGTCTAAGCCATGGGTCTTGTAGTTTCAGAGAAGGAAACATTTAAGTTTTGCTTATATATGCCCATGTGAAGACAATGCTGCATATGCCAAGTGAGAAAAGTGAGACTACTCAAAATTTTACAAATGTCAGGAATTTGCAGTATTTTCCCATAGAGAAACAGGCAATGTGCGCGAATAGAAAAGAATGGTAAGGTCATTTCTTTATCACTATGATGTAATAACTAAACCAAACTACGTTATTATCACCTGTGAGTGAGAAAAATATCAATATCTACAATGTATGTAGTTTTGAATATCTGGTTGTCTTATTAAAGCCTCAATATTAAGGTAGATTTATAAACTATTATTCACGAGCTTTGAAGTGAATAAGATACACACCGCATGTTTTCTGATAAGGGCTAAGCAACCAAGGCATGCTGTTATGAGTTGAACCAAAAGTCTGGCCGGTCTATCGTTTATACATAAAGTAAGCATAAAGTAAGCCCACTGAACTAAAAGTTGTCTTTTATAGGTATATTTCTATATAAGTATAGAAATGACTATGAAAACATTAAAATTAATATACATGTATTGTTGTCACTAGAAAACGAACGATGAAATCGCCCCCTTTGTGCAAAAAGGTGCCAACTAACATTTTTGCCAAAAATGACTTTTGGCATATTTCAATAGAGTTACATGATATCTACA
>JAUMHA010398827.1:0-11370 GCA_032359765.1 Saxidomus gigantea | reverse complement strand
ATCACATGTATATGGGTTTTAAATTTGCATATTATCATCATATGCGACCGAACGTTTTCACTACGTTCACCGATCGTTACAATAGGTTAGCTTTTTTATATAGGAAGTGAACAGTCACGTCTTATTTAGCTATCAACAATCAATCATTTTCCGTTATAAACTAACTGCGGCTATTTCCCAGCTTTGCCTGACGTACCATACAGAATGCCAGTACGACAGGAACCAGACATAAACAATACTAGCAAAACTTGTTCCTGTAAATCCCAAAAGAACAAACGTCAGCTTCACTCTCTATAAAAAAAAATCAAAAGCATAAAACATCATTGTGTATGAGAAAACTGATAAGTTTAATGCAATAAAATAACTTCTAAAAACATAATTGTATGTGGAAATATTTACAGGTCTATCATCATTTTGTTTTCAAGACTATCAACCATGCAAGTATAATAATTATTGTTTTGAAATCACAAAAGTATAAGCCTCATTATACAAAGTAGAGTGTAAACAGTTAATTCAAGGTACAATATTTACAGTATTTACATAATTGTTTCATGTACAAAACTTACATATTTCATAATAATTATCTTATGTAAACATGTTATCAATGCTACTATAATTTGAACTGTGAAAAAACAAAAACATGTACAGCATCCTATTATATATTTCGTGCAATATGTTCTGTGTATAAGTATAAGCTAAATATGAGTTCACCAACATTGCTAACAAAATGTCATGCGGAAGTATAATACACTCAACAGGTTTAGAAACGCAAAAGTGGCAAAATATTTATTTTGACAGTGTTATCGTGTTTCAAATTTATTCAAATTTCTTACACAACAAACAATATAAAATTGAATTCTTGTATAAGTTTCAATAATTCATCGCAAAAATGACTTAAATAGAAATAAAAACAATAGCGTCATTCAAATAAAAATGTTCAACAGGGGAAATATTTGCGTTTCTAATATCGGTTAAGTGTATTAACTGACATAATTATTTTTGTAAATATATTTATAGTTCTAGCACAATTTAGCCTGCAATTGAGCAGTAGCATAACTGTTTCAAGTATATTTCAGAAGTAGCCTCAACATGTATGATAATAAAGAAGATACAGAATATAAAGAGTGGTAACATAAAGTTTCTCAAGAAAAAGTGTTGCCCCTACTAAATGCACTTGAAAAAATTTTTTTCTGGTACCGTTAACATTTTCATGACATGTATTAGGAGCCAACACTTTTTAAATAAAATATGTCTAGTGAATTCATCCCTGTAAAGTATGCTAATTTAGACAGTACTAGCGCCACTTTGTCATGTTAAACTATCAACAGTACAAGAATAATTGTTTCATATAATTCCAAAGGTTTAAGCGTCAGTATGTGTTTTGTACTTGTGAACCGCTTAAACAGGTATTCGAAAATGCATACAGTGCTACATAGAAATATCATGTAAAAATATTAATGGTTCTAGCAAAAATGTTTCATGTGAACATTGAAAACAAAGATGAACGACAATGCTTTTTGACAAAAAAACTACATCACTTAGATCAATGTGTTATGTGAAAGACTAGCAACATTTTCTCCTGTTATATTATTAAAAGCACAATCATCGAACTATCAAGTAACTTGTTTAAAGCAAAAGCATGAATGTACATGTGAAATTGATGAACATACTTTCAGGTCACAATATTAACAACAGTAACATACATATTTCATGTGAAAATATAAACAGTATATGCATTAATTGTAACAATAATACCCAGAGTAAAATATATAATTCACAGAAGATACATTCCACCTATGTAATAGCATAGTTTGAAACTACTTTCACTCTAATCATTTGATATAATTCCTTTGTACGAGACTGAGGATCTCCTGTGCAATGTGTATCACTTCCTGTGCAGTTTCTCTTGTGTACGCCTCTGCCGGTATCTCTTGTCCAGCATACATGTCAGGGTATCTCATTCTGGAGTGATCACCAACTTCCACAGACAATCGGTTTGCTAGCTGTACAATATCCGAAGACAATCCTTGAAGACAATGGAAATCATAATTTAAAGAAAACAAATCATTCAAAATATTGCAATTAGAGTTTTTCGAACGTTTGGGGACACTATTAATTCTTAATAGCAATACACATATCTTGAGTCATCAAAGAAATCAAACAAAACAGAAAAACAAATGTAAACAACAATTTGGTCAGTCGATATCATACTGAAAATGAATCATGCTAATTTATAATATTCTATTATAAGTTTTTGTTATTAGATTATTGATTTGCAACATCAGTTAGTAAACATAATGTGTTTTCAATAATTTTGTCCAATATGTATAAGTTGTCCTTAAGAAAATGAAAATTCTCGAGAACGGCTTAAGGAAAAATTTCAATTCGATATACGTGTTAAGAAAAGATAATGAAATTTACCGTTTGCAAGCCTGCGGACATCATGACTGTATTTAACGCTCCGTATTTTGTTCGCGTTTTCAGCATACCATGCAGCCTTCAGTGACTTTTCAGCGGCCTAAAATACAAGTTTCAAAAGTGACAATACAAATAAAAGGAAAAGCGAAATTCAGCTCCCGTGGAAGCACTGTCCTGAAAAAAACACTCGAAACCAGGCATACAGTTACTCAACAAACAAACAAAAGCCCGTTAAGATTTAGTTTCAGGACATGTTTAACACTGTACATTTTAATACTTTTGAAGACATATTATAATACATTTTAATATATAATTTATGTATTAAGAATAAACTCACAAAGACAAAAAAGAGTGATCTTTCATCTATAGTTAGAACAAGAGATTCCCTAATATGAGACAAATGCCCCCAAAGAGGTGTCTCACAGTCTGTGTCCTTGACTGTAAAGGAGTGGAACCGATACATTTGAGGGAGGGATGTGGGTCTTGCACGCGACACGTCTTCTTAATATGCAAAACATGTGTCATGTAATTTTTAAATCCTTCAATGCATGTCATAGTTACAATGCGGACACGAATGTGTGCATATATACAGGATTCCATAACCTTTAAACTCTTAAGTGTGACCTTGACATTTGAGGTTTGGAGGTGAGTCTTGAACGCCGTCTTGATATTCTGAACATTTTTGCAAGTCATTTTAAAAGCCTTCAATGCATGACACAGTTACAGCCCGGACACGAAAAAAAAGTGAGGACGGACAACCAGACAGACGGACGGACGGACATTACTGCGTAGGTGATATAAGGTGGTAGTTCCATTGTTCTCGAACAATAGAGTGACCACTTAAGAAACAAAAGAATGTACACTTAAGGGACAAAAGACGGAATGAAGACAATAGATTTCTATTGTCTTAGACACACCTCCTACCACTTAAAGTATCTAGCATGCGTGCGGACGGACAGACGGACGGACAAAAGGTGCGATTTTAATATGCCAACCTTTTGGGGCATAAATGTAATTAAAAAAACATTACTATTCAAATATTGAGAATTTTATACCTGGTGCGCTTTATAGCAGATCCAGTTACCGGAATGCTTGGTCGTGTCTTGCATAGAAGAGTTAGCATTTTTCAGATCTGATTGAGCCTGTCTCATCCAGCGTCTTGCTTCTGAGTACCAGTGATATGGCTCTTCGTCTCTATTTGTATGTGTGTGGCTGGTTCCCTTGAACGACCAATAATCATCAAAATTGTGATAGGACCTATAACTTCTCCAAGAATGGCGCCTTCCTCTGCCATACCGTTCCCAGTACCGTCCATACCACGACGATGACCAATCGGGTGTTTCAGATACATCATCATCGATCAACTCCTGTCCATTTTCTAGGCGAACCAAGCATTGTTGAATGTACTGAAAAACCTTGGTGCAAAAGGTCACATTGTTTGGATTTTTATCTGGGTGCCACTTTAGAAGTAGCCTTTTGACAATTTTCTTTCTTTCGGTTTCTGTTTTTTTCCACGCTTCACGGAGATACTTCCTAACCTCACTGAATGCTTCCTTTAGAGATATGGACTCCGAATTGGTCTGGCTTGAACTTCCGTTGTTATCGCTTGTAGAATCCCTGATGTATACCATTACTGTGTTTGTACCATCACTCTGTGTCCCCTTTTTCCTTACAAATTTATAAAGTTGATATGCTCTTACTTTACGCAAATTTTCTGATCCGTCATCTATTTCGTATTCTTGAAGTAATGTCAATTCATCAGTCCGTTCTAATTTCTTAGTTATATGAATGAAAATATAGGTTGGGTCTGTGTTACGCTTAACTTCATCGTCAGTCCCATCTCCATCGTTTGTCTTATCGGTATTTGCTTCTACTTTGTCCTCAGCCTCATCTACATCTATCATTGAAGGATCGTCAACTTCCAAGGCAATGAACTTGTAATCGTATTCTTGAATTGCACCGTAGTCATTATCTAGGTACTGATGTAAACATTTTGGAACAAATGTTCCTGGAATCGGATAAACCGGGCTTTCATTTATCTCAACATTCGTCTGGTATTCTTCAATTTTTTCTTTGCTTAGTAACATACTTATCTTCTCAGGCGAATCTTTCATACCAATTATTTCCATCAGTATCATTAAGCTTTCATCTTTCAAACATTTACTTGCTATACCATTGAGATAAACAGTAAACTGTTTAGTCAGAGAAGAAAACCACTTTTCATCTGACATGTCAAAGAAAATGCAAACTTTCTCCGGATCAATTTCCAAATGAACGGACTTTGCTTCTTCTGTATTTTCAATAGGACTTTCAGTACATATTTCCCCATCATTTAAAGACATCAATGCCAAAGTTGTTATTATACCCGATGCATGCTGGAAACTTACATTTTTTAACGATATGATCATCTCGTTTTCCTTTTCTTCGGTCCAGCATAAGTTATTGGACTTACATGCATGGCGAATTAGTCGCAAGAATCCATTCACGAAAAAACGACTATGAACGAATGCTTCTAATTCTATCGCAGTTTTCCCATCTTTCTGTATAATGTTTGTTAGGTTTATTCGTTCTTTCACTAAATCCGACAATAAATGTGGCCTGTGCTTCTGTGGAAGGTGTTGTAAACTGTCTGCACAGTCTTTTAATTTAAGTTTGCATCCTTGAATTTTTTCTGGAGGAAAGAGTAATGTTATTTGTTTATTTGCATTTCTCTCTAGCTCTTTCCGGTAATATACATTGTTTGCAAAAACAAGATTTCGAGCAGAATCTAGAGTTTCATTTTCGCTAAGAAGATGAACGTGATTCTCGAGCACTTTTACCTCTGTAGTCTGCTGAGCAAGATATTTAAACAGTTGTTCCATAGCTTTTCTACTGTCTGATCTTTCTTTTGGTAGCATTGTCGTGCAGTCGCTTTCCATTTTAATTGCATTTAGCACTGCGATGAAGACTTCGCAAGTTGGTTCCTTGTTTGCACCCAGAACTAAAAATAGATTTTGGAATTGTTGAAAGATGCTTGGACATCTATTCAGGTACGGCTGTATTTCTTCTTCGTCCCTGCATGCAATTACAACCCTAGTTGCGATATGAATATTTTTGGTTTCTGTAAAATATATGATGGGAACATTTTCAAGTGGCTTCATAGTTTTCTCCGAAAATGTATCACATATTCTGCAAGCATCTAGGGCTTTGTAAATAGATGTCATGACAATACACACTGTTTCATGGCAAAGTCCTTGTTTAGAGTTAATCTTTGAACTTAAACTTTTCCCAGTGTTCACACAATGCTGGATAAGCTTTTGAAAATCAAGTTCTTTGCAAATACCCAATTTATCAACAATAGTACTCGCTAGAGCTGGATACTGTTTACTTGGGTCAGCTTCATCAGGTAAAATGTTTGCAACGGTCCATGCAATGTGTTTAGACGATTTCAGAACAGACTGTTCAAAACACATAAGACTTTGGCAGTTAAACTGGTGATGGATTGCAGACAGATCACTGTCTACGACAAAAGGAATTAGAAATTTAATCTTTCTTAACTGGTTAAATTGTTCTTCAATGAAGAATCTTTCATTCATCTGCCAAAGATGAGAGATCAATAGTTTTGATTTCTTTAAAATATCTTTTGAAAAGGTATTGCAACACCCTATGTCTTCAATCTTCCTTGCAAAAATCTCGAACAGATGCATTGTCAGTTTATCTTTTAATCCTATTCGTCTAAGTAGCTTCAACATATTTTTACTTCTCAGGCACACAGGTACAAGCTCTGACTCTTGGCACATATTTTTGAAAACAGCATGTGAAGGATCAAATAATTCTGAGGCCTTGACAGTCGTTCTATTCAGAGTTTCAATAAATGCAACGTTCGTCAGCAAAGGAACAATACGCGACCCCGAGAAGTCTGGCGACGATATATTTTCACTCAAGAATTCTAAATGTTTATAAAAGGCTGCTCTAGGTATCTGCTGTTGATTCGGTAGAATGAAGTTTTCATATACTTCTGTCCAAAGAATACTGTTTATTCCCAATCCCATAAACAAATGTTTCATACCTGTGTCCTTTAGAAGCAGAACGCCTGCTTTTCCAGCTAGATCTTTTAGTCCTTCCTTTGGAATATAGCTACTCAAGACAATTTTATTTTTATAATTTGAAACCGCCACTAGCTCACCAAAACATGACTCAAAAAGTGATAGATCCTTTATCTTTCGCATTGTTTCCGGTACTGTATCGTTCAAATCTACACTATCATTGAAAAATCTGAGCAGAGCCTTTGCTTGTTCTTTCGTTACGCCGTTCAATTGTAATCTATCTTTGTAGATGTAAAGACACTCTACAACTTCTTTTGGGGTTTTGTTATTGGGGACAAACTCATTTAAAATGACAGCTGTTTCTGGATGGACTACCTCATTATCTATTTGAAGGATGTTAATTGAATCTAAAGTATCAAACAGAATTCGACTGAATGCAAAGCTATTAAGGTCAATCAGTCTTCTCATGTCACAAGGTGGCACGAGAAAAGATGTATCTGAAGCTTTTTCAGTCGCAGGTATCAGTGGTAAAAACAACAATGGCTGTAGTTCGTTTTTTACAATATACGCTCTATTGCCTAGCGGGTGTCCCGAAAGAAGATGTATAAAGAATTCCCAAAACATTTTAATCCACCATTCATCTGGGTTTGTTCTCTCCCACTTTCGATAAATATTATCTTCTTTTAGTATTCCTGTTTCTTTTACCATGCTTATAAATTCCATTAGTGTGAATAACTGTAATGTTGGGATTTCACTTAACTTGTTGCTGTAATGCTGATATATCAGGTCCGCCACTGGTCCTTTTAGGAATACAGATAATTTTGCCGGAAAGAAAGAGCAGAAACGACCGGTGGGTTCAATATAAAAGTGTCCTGTGTCTGGCAGTGTGCGAACGATGTTGTCTTGTGTAATCATAAGAGGAATTTCGTTAATACATGAAAGAAAATGAGACTTTTCTCTAAGACAAAATCTAAGAATCGTTATGACGTCTTTGACAGAATTCAAAACAGAATCATGTAGTTTTGTCTCCGTTTGAATTTTGCATTTACCAGCAACTGATGACTTGAATGTACAGAGGAACTTTATCAATGCCTTTGGATAAAGGTCGAGTATTTCAACTTCAGCAAACTTCATAGAACATTTCATAGCTCCTGTGATAGAAACTATTCTCATCCCTATTGTTCTCATTACATTGTTGAAATCGGATTTAGCATTATTGTCATCGTCAAAACGAGACTCTTCCATGACGTAGGCTGGGAATGAATAATCAACACCTTTTAGAGGAGTCCAGGACAACATGGATCTTCTGGTAGTATTCTTAGCATAACAAGAACCACTGAATGTCACTTCTTGACTTGGCAGAAATGAAATTTGCTGCGTAACAAGTTCTTTGTAAACGCAACACATCAGATGTTTCCAGTAGTTATGAGTGAGGGTGTCGATCACTGGAAACATGGACTGATAATTTGATATGGTACGTGATAGTGACATGAACGGCGTAATTATTCCTGTTTTACCTAGAAACATCTTTTCTTTCATGTATTCAAGAAACTGGACATAAGCAGGTGCAATTACGAGCTGTATTAATGCACGATTCCATAAAGTCCTATAGCATGATTCAGATTCCCACAATGTTCGTCTTGATTCGTGATCAAGACAGAAGTATCCGTGCACATGGACGGGTAGACCTGTATTGATAGGAAGCGGTAGGAAGCAAAACGCTTTGCATACATCATCCCAGTGGAAGTTCTCCGGAGACACTTCAGTATCTCCTGCGCGGAAAGCTAATCCACCATGCGGGGAAAGGCCAATTTTCCCGCTGAGAAATTCCTTTCTAAGAACTGGAGGAATATCATTTCCAGTTTTAAAACCAATTGTCTGAACAATTATGTATTTATTTTTTTTAACAGTATCTCTCCATTGTTCTGTCGAAGAAATTTCGTAGGTAAATGACTTTTGCTGAAAATTCAATACATTGTCTTTGCAGTTTTTCATTTCGCTATACAGTTCTGTACAGTAAAGTTTCAATTCATCTTTTTTACGTTCATGCTCGGCAGTCATTTTTATACTGATGCTAAAGTCTTCTTCATAGCCTTTGGTACTATGTGTTAAGACTTTTACTGTTTCCAAGTTCTTAAGAAACAAAACTACCTCCCTTAATTCATCGCAGAATTCGTCAAGAAGTTTAGAAACAGTATCCATGCTAACAGATTCTTGAGTTATTTCTGAAGATTTTGCCATTTCAACAGATCTGAGAGGAAATCGGAAAACGGTACCTTTTTGTCTGGTCAGAAAGAACTGCTCATGATAGCCACTGATCATATCACGATGATGGCGTTTTATTGAAGTAACATTCTTGTATCTTTTGCCAGGCTTTGTCTTTGTTACGTTGGGAACAAATTTTGCCAGGGGATCGAAAAAACAAATTGTTTCACCGTTTTCAATATCACCGCCTTTTGTATAGAACGAAGGAGCATCTGTTAAGTTGTATACTGCATTGAAACCAACACCATAACGGCCAGTCTGTGACGGATCATCAGCTTTACTTCCTTTTCCAAGACTCTGTATTCCCTTCAAGTTTTCGTTTGAGAAAGCACTATTATTAAACACACACAAAGAAGGACCTTGCAGTGGTTTAAATGACGGATGTACAATATTGTTCGTGGGATGACAAAAAAAGTCTTTCAAGAAAACAATCTCAGTTGCGTTTGCGTCATCTGCGTTTTGGAGAAGCTCTTTAAATATTCCAGAGTCACATGGATATCCTTGAATAAGTCCCTTTAAACGAGTAAGTAATGGTTCCTCTTGGTAAAAATCTTCAATGTCGTCCGAGTCTTCCTCGAGTTTATGAATGGCCTTTGGTTGTACACCGAGGTCTTTTGCTAAATGAGGTGTAAAATCTTCATGCACATAAATCATTGTTTCGCTCTTTTCTATTCCATCAAAGTCGTTAAAGCACATGCTTTTACAGTCACGTAGTATTCCATTCTCATCCGGTCCAAAAAGAACTTCTTCTTTGTTTCCAGTACTAGTATCTAAATGCATTTTTGACTTCCCATTTACATAGCACGTCAACATGTTGATAACTGTATCAATTTCAGAACGACTAAGTGGGTCATCTCCTTTTTGTTGTTTTATTGATTGCACAAGGATAACAAATCGAGACGGTTCAAACTCATCAGGGATTCCTAAACAACGGCATAGTATTGGACACTGTTTTAATAATGAACTGTCCAATTTATACAGGTACGGCTTACAGTCTTTAGCTAATTTTCTTGCCACATTTTGTGGAAAAGTAAAGGTCTCTTGCACATTAACCATCGGTTTCTGTCTGAGCTGTTTTATCTTAGCACGATTTTTTGGAAGTGCACATGCTTTTTCCAAGTGCATATATATGTCACAAAGAACTTGCAAGGAAGTAACCGGTATCTGATACACATCGGAAGCAACTGCTTCCAACTGTTTAATTACAATTTCCGTATCAACGTCTTGTACATGTACGCCTTTCATGCCTAATGCTTTTAAAAAATGGCACCTTTTATCTTCTGTAAGGGCCTTCTCTGAAACCGTAAATATTTCGTCTTCAAATACTAGTGCAACGCAACCGACAATGTTCTTTGTATAGCTGTGGTAAATACTTGAAGCACTAATAAAGTCGACAACTGTTGGCATTTGTTTGGATGATAATGAATGACGAGAACATAGCATTATTCGTTCGTTGCCAAACTGACAATCGGCGAGCCATTTGAAGGACCAGTCGGTCGGTTTACACTTTATAGGAATAAATGCAATATTGTGCAATTCAGATATTATTTGACTATGTTTCGAAACGTTCTCACAAAGATAAGCAAATAAATAACCAGCCCTCTGTGTTGAACAAGCAGGACAGATCTTATGTAAAGCCTGAATCGACATTGCCCTTTCAATAACAATGCTGTCCTGCAAAATCTCACTCATCAATCCAAGATCTCTCAATGAAACTAATATATGTGATTCAGAAAACTCGTTCGCTGGAAAGCGGCCATCCGAAGCACTAAATAGTCCTGCCAACATAGATACAGGGTCTACCAAATCTCTCGGGAAATGAAGATGACCATGTGGCTGAGAAGGTATACACTTTGTTGTTTCAAGCCGCTCTTCAACGGCAGGGGACTTTAAGTTAATGGCATAATGTAGCAGGAGGTTTCGTTTCTCAATCATGACTTTATCTTCTTGAAATCTCTCTAAGTTGGGAAGAAAGTGTTTAAGGAAAAATTGTTCTTCGTCAACAGTTTTTTCCTCAACGAGTTTTTGATTAGCATCTAACAACAATTTGTATATGTCATTTGGTAAATCTATGACATGTTGAGTCAATAACGACAAAAGTTCCAGTGCTTCATTACCAACGCTTGATGTTCGGAAACAATTTTCCACAAAAACGCACCTTGAAATATCGAACCAATAACTGTCCTTTTCGAAGACATTATAAATCCCAGGCCGGGCAACATGTTGATAAAATGACTGCTGTAAACACTTTAACGTCTCGTCTCCTTCATTTCTTGGCCACAACTGACAATAGTCATATTTATGCAGCAGACCGATACTTTGCACGCTTTTCAGTAATTGCAAAAGTGCACAGGTAGCCGGATCATTAAAAAGGCTCTCATTCCACTCTTTTATTTTCATATTTTTGTCATCTTCCGTTGATACTTGTAACCTTCTTCTGTCTGTAGTAACTGCAAACTGACCATTTACATGAAACGGGAAGTTTTGTTCTATGGGCAAAGGAAGGAAAAAAAATAAGTGTCCCCTTTTATAAAATCCATTCGAAACTTCTGATAACGAAATGATCTCCAACTGGTCATTTACCGCTTCGTCTGTGTTATTTAATCTGACAGGCACAGCAACAGCTGCAAGATTAATTGCACCACTTTCATCGTAAGTTAAT